>VMKM01003564.1:0-33533 GCA_008360985.2 Macquaria ambigua | reverse complement strand
TGTGTGTGTATGTGTGTGTGTGTATGCAGAGAAGTAAAAAATAACTTAAAATAGAAATAATAATAATAAATGTAGACTTGCCTTTAAAAATTACAAATAAATGAGAACTATATAAACACTACAACAATTTTTAATTTTTTAAATGAATGTAAACGTGTGTGTGTGTGAATTTATTCTGACTGGGTTATTATTCCCATTATTAGTGGACTATTAGGGTCCATGTAAACGCAGCTACAGTGTGTGTGTGTGTGTGTGTGTGTGTGTTCATGGTGATGAGGGAGCAACAGTGATGTGTTTAATAGTGTTTATACATCAGGCTGTGACACACACAGTACCTGTTAGTAGATACATTCACTGCTGGTTTGAGTCTGAACATGAGGTTTATTGACAATAAGAAAAATCTAGAAAATCACCAGACTGATCCTTTAATAGATATATGAGTGTTCACCTCTCAGACCTGTGTCTTGTCAAAACTGAGACCTTGAAACAAGTTTAATAATCTGATGTAAATGGTGCCTGACACGACCATTTAATCATCCTGAAATAAGATAGCATGTCTTCGTTGAGTTGTCCTTTCCTCTGCATGTTAGCCTCCAGTCGACTCGTCTGTTTGCTGAAGTCGTGGTCAGTTGTTCGATCTGTTTCTCTGCAGGCCTGACGTGTACGGAGCAGAACTTCATCACCAAAGCCGGCAGTCAGCTTGCCGCTGCAGAGCACGGCATCGTCATCGTGGCTCCGGACACCAGCCCACGTATGAACACACACACACACACACACACACACACACACACACACACACAGTAAAACCACTTCTCATTGTTATTGACCGGCTGATGAGAGAAAGACCCTCGTCTGTTCCCGTCCTGCATCAGGTGGCTGTAACATCGAGGGCGAGGATGAGAGCTGGGATTTCGGCACTGGAGCTGGTTTCTACGTGGACGCCACGCAGGACCCCTGGAAGACCAACTACCGCATGTACTCCTACATCACAGAGGAGGTGGGTTACATTTCTGCCACCTGCTCGCCCGAAAACCTCACTTTTTAATTTTCCTTTGAGCTGATCAGTGTTCTGGATGACCTCTCTCTCTCTCAGCTCCCCAAACTGATCAACGCCAACTTCCCCACCGACCCAGACAGGATGTCCATCAGCGGTCACTCCATGGGGGGCCACGGGGCGCTCACCTGTGCCCTGAAGAACCCTGGGAAATACAAGGTACTGCATGTCACTCGGCAAGATGCTGAAAGGTCAGGTGGTGCAGAACTTAGTGAAGACACCACTTCATCGCTCAGTTTATTGACTTTAATTTGAACAAAATGTTCTCTATCAGAAGCTTCATTTGCAGTCCGTCTGTTAAACCAGTCCTGATCCTCAGTTCTGGCCCGGCCCGGTTCTCTTTCAGTAGCAGCAGAGTCTGGTGTCAGTAAACTGATCAGTAGCTTCCTGCTGATGCTGGTGTGTCCTCGTCTGTCTCCTGCAGGCTGTGTCTGCGTTCGCTCCCATCTGTAACCCCATGCAGTGTCCCTGGGGACAGAAGGCCTTCGCAGGATACCTGGGCTCCGACAGGTCCACCTGGGAGGTAAGACCACTGCAGACCTCATAGTGAGGACTGTCCTCTCATCGGTGGGAGACTTTCTGTGTGGACGAAGCTGAATCCAAATCACTGGAGTTTTGATTCAAGTTCAAATTAAAAGGTTGAACTTTGAATGAAATCAAACTCCATTCCAGTGATTTCTATTCATCTTTTTCCAGACATCATATATGTATATAAATATGTTATATATCAGCTGGGTGGATGAGAGGAACCTTCACTGAGGAAACACTTCTGCATCAGTGTGTGTGTGTGTGTGTGTGTGTGTGTGTGTTATTAGGATCATTCTGCTGAAGGTGTGAAACAGACGTCATGAACTTTCCTCAGAACCAGAAGTACTCAGATCTTATACTTCAGTAAAAGTAGTAATACCACAGTATAGAAATACTCTGCTACAAGTAAAAGTCCTGCATTCAAAACTTTACTTCAGTAAAAAAAAGTATTAGCATCAAAATATACTTTATACTTTAAGTACAAAAAGTAAAAGTACTCATTATGCAGAATGACTCATTTCAGGATAATCTGTATTTTATTATTGGATTATAATGTCTTCATCACTTTAATGCTGCAGCTGGTGAAGGTGGAGCTTTTTATAAATTTACTGCTGGGTAGCTTGTGATCAAAAAAGTCTTATCTTTATAATATTACATCATTTATTAGTTGATTATATTTTGTATATTTTTCTGCAAAGTTACTAAAGCTGTCAGATAAATGTAGTGGAGTAAAAAGTACAGATGAAGTAGAATAGAATGTCTTTATTGTCATTGTACAGGTACAACGAAATGAAAATGCCAATCTTTAAGGTGCTAAACAATAATAAATAAGTAAAAACAACTAAAAAGCAATAAATAAAACATATCACACACAAAACATTAACACTCTGCAGGTATTGCACAATCCCTTGATATTGCATCGTGAATTAAGGCATCTTAAAATCGAAATACTAAAGTAAAGTACAAGTACCTCAGAATTATAGTTTATTGAGCTTTCAGCATCATCACAGGTTCATAAAGACAACGGTCATTAAAAACACTGAATTCTTTTGCTGCAATAAGACGTCAAAACTAAACAGACCTTCATTTAAAATGTCAGTTATCTAAACTGAAAAACTAACATCTTGTCTGAAATCTAAAATCAAGTGCAGTACTGAAGTAAAAGTACTTAGTAAAGAAAGAAACAAACTGTCTCAGTTGAACAATTTTAGTTCAATGCATCTTTGTCTGATAACAACATACCACTGTCCATCTGTTGTAAATATCAATGACCCACCTGAAAGGTATTACATTATCAGTCAGGACATTTTATTACATTATTGGGCGCTCCTCCTCCGCCTCCTGCTAACTGAGCTCTGGTCTTGGCCTCTTTCAGGCGTACGATGCCACCGTGTTGGCGGCGGCGTACTCGGGTCCTCAGCTCGACATCCTCATCGATCAGGGCCGCGACGACCAGTTCCTGTCAGCCAGCCAGCTGCTGCCCGACAACCTGATCGCCGTCTGCTCCGAGAAGAAGATCCCCGTCGTCTTCAGACTGCAGCCGGTCAGTTCCTGTACTGTGTCAAAGTAAAAGCACTGATCCTTCACAGTAAAACGTCGGGCAGTTGGTTCCAGCGCTGTGCTGCAGAATAACTAAAAGCCGCTTCTCCTTGTTTAGATTTTTGCACAGAAAAACAGATTAATATGAAAACTACTGAGTTTTTACTTGCGGGGTCAGGGCCGTGGATCTAAACCCCACAGTGTATCTGCAGTCAGTTTAAAGATCACATTGTTTAAGTGCATAATAATACTCATATACAATACATGTCCATTCAAACTGTGTTTGGCTGCTGTAATTGTTCCTCCTCTGCACACAGACTGCAGTGATCCTTTCATAATGTAAGTGGACAAAATCCACCTTCAGTTTAAGTTCACATGAAGCTTCAGCAGTCTGGATATGGAATATTATATCATTCTAAAAGGTGAACTTGAAAACAGGTTTGTATCTGTAAGCTTAGTTTTGCCAGTCTGGACATTCAGACACAGGCTGCAAACTCATTTTCACAATCGCGGCGGCAAAAGTACTTAACGTGTGTGTGCTCGCACAAGCTTACGGACTTTTGACACATTTACTACGTGGTGTGTTTTGTACACAGGGTGTCGCAAAAGAATCAGAGTATCCGCAAGGGAGGGAGGGCGGGATCTCCAGCTTCTGACCAATCAGTGTCTTTGGAATCGCTACGCACAACACAGCTGGCTAGTCAACACTGTCAGCCCAAAATGAAATGTTTACCCTGTTCACAAAACACACCACGTAGTAAATGTGTCAAAAGTCCGTAAGCTTGTGCGAGCACACGCACGTTAAGTACTTTTGCCGCCGCGATTGTGAAAATGAGTCTGCAGACAGAAAACAAAATGTACAAGTTTGCAAAACTAAGCTTGCAGATACAAACCTGTTTTCAAGTTCACCTTTTAGAATGATATAATATTCCATATGTGGAGAGTTTTAGTCCAGACTTCCTGCACTGTTTCCCCGCTGAGCCCTGCAGAGGGACGGACACAAAAGGAGTTTGGTACTCTAAAGACTGTAACTGTGGACGATCCTCACCGACTGCTGAAGCTTCAATAACTTCGGCTGAACTTCAGAAATCATTACACAGAACGAGGACTGTGGATTTTGTCCCCCGAACACATAGGTTTTCACCTGTTTTAATTATTTTAAAGCTCTTAATACTACAATACCCATGAGCCTCGGGCGCCATGGAGATGAAGCCAGTCGGAGATGCGAATCATTTGGTAGCAAATTCAAAAAGCTTCGTCACGCAAGTTGAGAACAAAACACGACCTAGAATCTAAACGTGAATGAATCCGAGTTGCAGATTTTAGAATTGGTTTCTCAACAGCGTCATCTTTAGCTTCACCCGTCGTTAGCGGCTCACGTAACAGAATTTGAAGCAGCTGTTATTGGATGATTTTTGCCAAAATGCACCTTGGGAGTTGTAGTTGACGTCTCCCCTGAAGTTTTTATGTCCACAGGCTTCTTTTATCAAAGATATTTTCTAACACAGTTGTGAATCTTTAGTAACGATAATTTAACCAGAAGAGTTTCATGCCGATTCAAACCGTTAGAAAAGTTCCAACTATGAGTCGCGTCACGTCACGTCGTCTACAGGGAAAAGGAAATGGGTCGCCGTCAACTCGAGTGAAATATAACCTAAAGTCAGCTATGGCCTCTCTGCTCTGAAGTTCTCCACGTTATCTGAACAATAATTACATTTTCTTACTTATCAGCCAAAAATATATCAGCCAATTTTCTGTCGATTGACTTCCGGTTCAGATAGAATCTCCAGTGGTTGACGTAGATCTGTGTAGTGAGACGCTCTGTGACGTTAACGCTGCGTTTCCTCCTGCAGGGCTACGACCACAGCTACTTCTTCATCTACTCCTTCATGAACGACCACATCAAGCACCACGCCAAGTACCTCAACGCCTGAACCGCCACCAGAGAACGAGGCTGTTCAGACACGTCGGTCCGGCTCACTTCCACCCTGCTGCCGTCAACCACGACCTGCTCTGCTTTGTATTGTCCTCTGACTTCCTGCAGAATTGAACATAACATCAGTCCGGTTGCCTGGTAACCAAACTCTATAATAAAATAAGTCAAGTCACGGACGTTTGAACCCAGCCAGAAGCTTCTCAAATATCAGAAACGTTCCTGCGACCCGACAGTGATCATGTGTATTGATCAGTCGGCCTTTTGTTGGTGCAGAGCTGTCAGTGAACAGTCCCGGCTGTATTTTTCAGAATAAAATCCTCCATTATTTATTTTGGTGTTTTGTTCTTATTGAAGTTTGTTGTCCTGCAGACTGAAAACTTCAGCAGTAACACTTTACATCTTAACGTGTTCTTCATCACATCACATATAAATGCCATTTCAAATCGGGTCAGGACTTAAAAGGACTTCAACAGGTTCCACTGAAATATCACAGGAACATTAGAAGACTCAAACAACATACTGATTAGAGTCGTACCTGTAGTGGAGCTGAGGGTCCTGAGGGTGGTGCTAGAGGAAAGGTCATGGGGTCATTAAAATCATCATCCAAGATCCCTCTTAAAGTTCAAAACTACACCCAACAGCAGCTAAATCACGCTAGTCAACACATTTTATCTGGTTTGTTTAACGTGTGCTCGGAGAACTGTAAAAACAACTTGTGGTTTTAGGGGAGGTTACATCTACACCCAGTGGCCACTTTATTAGGTACACCTGTACAATAGAACTTCTCTGCCATAAAGTCTGCTTTTATGATGCCTGTAATGTTCAGTTTTTGTTGACACTGAGGTCATTGTAAGTGGTGTTGTACTGGACTGCATTATTCTGAGACGTGTTTCTATTATTCTGTCCACCTCGTGTGTAAATAGGGAGGACGAAACATTAGCAACACCTCTCAATATAAAGTAATCCAGAACAACCACCTTCAACTACGACCTCAGTAATTAACACATCTGACAATGTCAACAAAAAGCTTCATATTAACTGAGCACTATCAACCTTCTCATCCAACTCTGCAACAAAATGTCGAACTTTTCCTTGAAGTGAAACTAGTTCAAATCTGAGGTTTTTAAAGGACTATTTCTACGTCCTACTGTTACTACAGCTATCAGTACATTTTGCAGTCTGTATAGGATTTCTAGATGCATAAATTACAGGTTATTTGTAAAAATCTAATTTAACTGCAATCTAATTCTTAATATTTGATCAATTAACCCTATTAAAAAAGTTAAAATATAATGAAATTTCAATTTAATAAGTTGTGTAGACATAATATAAAATGTATATATATTAAATACCTCATTACTGTAGTATGTTTCTCCCCTCATCAAGTCTACATTGGTCGTCGTGGTGTTTAATCAATTAAAATTAACAAGCTTGTTTCTTTTTACACTTCCAGCCCAATTTTATAAGATGTTGATAATCTACAGAAGGATTACTTGATCTGGGTTTTGTATGACACAATCTCAGAACTGCGGAGATTTGGGTTTTAAAGAGGCAAAAAGTAAATCAGTTAAAGTTACGTGAGGCTGACCAGTGCCCAGTTTGATCGGTGCCAGGATTTACTACTACAGCGGTATGAACCCAAAATGAACAGATTTTGCAGTGATTTAATTGCAATAAACGGGTCAAAGGGATGCCGAAATAACTACATCATGATGCCGATTTGTAAAAACTCTGAATTCATGCTTTGTCAGGTCTGTCCGCAAGACGAGAAGCAAACAACTTTTAAAATGCTTGTTTTCTGAATGGAGTTCGGATCGATCAGGGCTAGTGACTTGGTACATAGTAAAGTACAACCGATAGCTGGAATCAAGTAACAAACACATATTTTCAGAACTTACCAGGTGGTCCAACTTCCTCGCTTACTTTTCTCCAAACTATCTCTGTGTTTGTCCGCTCTCTGTGTAAATATGAAGTAGTTTCAGAGCTCTGGTGCCCACAGACGCTGTTTTTTTATCCTCCATTTCTGATTCAACGTGAGGACGTCAGTGACGTCAGGAGGAGAATTAAACGCTGATAGGCTTTCGCGACACAGCGTCACGCGGATTTATCGCGCGACTTGAAAAATTCACGTATACGTCAACTGCCAGTCGTCCGAACGACCACGCCCCCTTTTGGGTGAAAAGCGCTGTAAAAATGACGATCCGACTGCTAGTAGATCCTGTTAGCTATGAGCTACCACAGGCTGTATGCAGTAAACGGCAAGCTAATGTTAGCTAACTCGCTAACCTCTATGGTAAATTGCAGGGGGCTAGCTACCCCTGTTAAGCATGTTAATGTTAGCGATGTAATTAGTTTAGAGTAAGGTCACATTGAACAGACTACCAAAACAGCTAAATAAAGTGTCTTTAACGACTGAAAAAGTGACAGATGTCAGAAATACATTAGCTGGCGATTCAGTAAGGTAGTTGTCTATGTCAGGATATGACACCTCTGGCCAGTAGGTGGGGTCGTTCCTCCAAGGTCACTCATTAACCCCTATTTCTTTATCTTTTTCTATATGTCATGACAACATAATTGTTTGCCTCACTGGCCATAGGATTTCTGCTCCTAATAACTATAAAAACAATACGGCAATCTAATTTTATGCTATTAAATTGGCAAAAACCTCAGAATTTAAATTTATTGCATTTAGGGCAAAGAACCCGGATACGCTGCTCTCATGTATTCCAACTGTGTGTCGAAAAAATTGTGAACAAACATCAAATTCAAGAATGTATTTTTTGTCGAAATTCCAACGTAAACTTGTTTTGCAGTGGTGCAAAGTGCAATCGCTGATTTTAAACTCTGGTGGCAAGATTAGATTTTGCAGTGATTTAACAGACGAGTGTTTGTTTTGACAGTTGAGGTCTTTACTGATAAAATGATGAGAAATACAGTGCAGTATTTACAGTATTCACAGCAGTTAAGGCGACATTAAAGGGACTTTTCATGCATGTAAATTTGAGCTGCTGTACAACAAAATACACAAAAGTTTCACAAAGAGTTACAAAAAGGTTTCGTTACATCGAAGTTTCAACGAACCTGAAAAGAAGTCACATAAAAAATAAATTTCCTCCCCGTCAGAAAAGTACAAAAATGTGAGTACAGGCCGTTTATATGTACAAAAAAAAGAGACATTAAAAAACAACAACGCTGCTTTACGTTCAGCAGGAAATTCTCTGTTCACCACATTTACACAATTTACACCAGCGTCACATTTTTAAACTCTCTGCTCAGGTTAAAGGTGAGTTAAGATTCTCTCAGTTGCCAAAACAAAGATATAAATAGAGAAGTTTAAAGTGCAGATTCTGTCGGGGAAGCAGCCAGGTTGGTTTTATTGCTTCGATGTGACGAGTCCAGAACTGTTTATTAAGAACAAGCTAACGGAGATCATCGGGCTCCCGTTACTTATCTTTTATTTTCTGTTTCAGACTTCGACGTCTCTGCAACATGATGGCCGACATAATAATCCTGATATAATAATTGATTTATGATTTAAAATCAGGAATGTAAGAAATGTTGCTCTACTTGTATTTTACAGATTTTAGCCAGCAGGAGAAATAATACTGTAATCAGATGATAATAACAGCTCATGTATATATAACTGGCCAAGCTGCCCATAGTGTTGAAATACGTGAACATTTATTTATTTTAATCCCATATATGATACTGATGAACAGGTGTTAATGTTTGCTGATGTGAGTGTTTGATGGTGAAATATACAGTACATGAAGTAGAAATACACAAATACACAACTCCTCTCTGCTTTCTCAAATATTAATTCAACAACAGGAAGTTCCTCGTGATAAATAATATGTACACAGGCTACAGTACATTTAAATAAAACCTTTATCACAAGAGAGGAAATGTTTGTTTTGGCAACTGTCAAATCGATCCAGTGGAAGCATTTATCTATTTATCTGCTGAATCTTTAAGTAGCTCAAGCTTTGGATACCAAGCTGCATCATCTGTCCTCGAGAGTTCGACACCTCGTGTGGTTTTATTCTGGCATTTAGGAGAAACTCAACACGAGCGGTTTTAAAGGGGCAGCACGTAAATATGTGACAAAACCAAAGACTCTTCACTAGAGCTGCAACCAAAAGTCGATTCATCGATGGAAAGAAAATGAACTGCAAGCAAAAATGTCAAACATCTGCTGGTTCCAGCTTCTTAAATGTGCTTTTCTTTGTCCTTTCTGACAGTAAATGAAGAGTCTTTGGGTTTTGGACTGTTGGTCGGAAAAAAGAAGCAATTTAAAGACGTCACTTTGAACTCTGGGAAACCGTGATGAGCATTTTTCACAAATGTTTTGGGCATTTTATAGACTCGTAGAAAAATCGTGAAAATAATCAGCAGATTAATCGATAATGAAAATAATCGCCCTACACTTCACCATGAACCTTCAGCCATTAAAAAGGTCAGACTAATCTGTTTGAATATTTTAACAATTCTTTACATTAATAATCCAGTTTCCTGGAAAAATAAAAATCTTTAGCAACTCAAGGCCTCACTAGGAGAGAATTGATTTCTCAAGGTGAGGTGTGGGGACTTACACTGGTCAGTGATTTATATATATATTTCATTTATTTCTGTGGTTTTTCACCCCACACCCCAAAGTAATAATTACAGCCCCAGTTACTGCTGACGTCCAGTCCAGAGATACATGTTGCATTTTAATATTGTTAAAAGTTCAGTATCGTGTTACAGGTTCTGCTGCCTTTGCTGGGCTACATTTGTACAGCTGAACTGATCTGATGTGCAGTGAGTTACATGTACTGAAGTGGATCTGCAGGTCTTGAAAAAGGCCTTGGAAGGTATTAAAAAGATTTTATTGACAGAAGGATTCAATCTTGTCTCTTGCCTTCAGATGTAATGTTATGTTTCTGAATTTTGAATCAACAAGCTTTCTTTCTCAAAGTGACTCAAACTAAAAGTCTGAAGGTTCAGTTTAATCGCTCTCACTGTCAAAGCAGCATTTTCAAAATCAACCAACGCAGCTTTAAAATAAAGCCTAAACGAGCTTCAGAGATTTCTTTTATAAAAACTATCATCAGCTGCTGGAGTTAAATAGGAGAAGATGATGTCAGTGATGCCGAAAGCTGTGATTGGTTCCAGCAGAGGTCAAGAAAGGTCAACAATTACTTACTGCCCCTTTAAAGTATGTGCCAGATGTGCATTACCACATAATACACACACACACACACACACACGCACAGAAATACTGCTGACGTAGCAGGCTGTGGAATGAAGCATCAACAGTGTAGTAAACCCAAACCCACCCTGAGTCCCAGAACCTCTGATCCCCCACAGCAGCAGCTCCGACCCACACCACGCAGCTTTCATGAGGAACATTTCACTATATCAACTTCAACTCTGCCCCACGATGTAAACAGGAAGTCATTTTAATTTTAAAAGTGTTTTAAAAAACTCACTCCAGACTGCTGCTGCTGCGTGAGATCTCATCCTCTCTGACGACCGCACCCGCCTCCTCCTCAAATATAAAGATCTGATACACAGCTCTGATATTTATCAAGTGTCTCGAAGATCAATATCTACATGTAAATCAAGATGAAGAAGGCTCCGTTGATGACCTGGGCTTTAAGGAGGAGCTGATGAAATTTAAACTTAGTGATCGGTGTTTAGCCTTTGTTCTGTGACTGTTCTCAGCGACACCTCGAGTGTTTTGGCACATCAGCAAACTGAATCTCAAAGAAACCACATCCAGTGTGAAGATAAACTGCTGGAGAAGCTTCATTTAAAAAGTCCTGAAACTGTTTCCCTCCGTGAGCACCGACTGCCAACATGCGTGAGAGGATTCAAGGTGAGAAAAGACCAAATAAAACTACCTGGACTGGTTTGAGTCCATCAGAGAGGCTTGATAAACAGACTCAGACCTGGTTCAGGGACGTGCAGAGAGCTCCACAGAAAGTCCGTTTAGAAAACACACAGTTATACCTAAAATATATTAGAGAAAAATACTTTGGGGACATTTCTTTTTGAATGTTTACAACAAGTCAAACACTTTATCTCAGCTTCTCTTTATCTTATAAATACAGTTATGTTGAAACACAAACTCTCCCTCTGTTTTATTCTCTTCAGGGAACTGAGAGCAGATCCACCAACACCTCACCTGAAACCTCAAAACCTGTGAAAACACAACTGATGCTTTTTAAATCACTGAAGTTGAAGTTTTTGCTCTGCAGGATATAAACAGGTGAAGGACTACGGCAGCCTAAAAGGTTCAGATTGGATGCTAAAAATGCTAAAAAGCTCCACGACTCTAAATCTAATTTACATTAAAACCAGATTTTAAAAACGTCCCTGCATCTATTTCTACAGCAGAGCATCAGGGCCACGGCTACGGACAGAAACATCTCAGATCTTTTAGAATAAAGTCGTCATTTCTTAAGAAAAATATGTAATATTATGAGAAAAAAGTCATAATTTTATGACAAAAATCACACTTTTCAACAGGAAAGTCATACTTTTACCAGAATAAAGCCACATCCTGTAATGCTACTACTTTATCCTCAAAATATTACGACTTTTTATTTTAAAATTACAACTAAATTTCAAAATATTACAAATGTTCCTCTAATATTACTACCTTTTTACCCCCAAATAACACTTTATCCTCATATTATTATGAAATTATTTCCCCCAAAGTATTTTGATCTTATTCTCAACATAATTATTCCCTCTTGCAGTGGCCCTAATACTCTGTCATTATTTTTGGTACCAACCAGTGTAAGAAAGTTGTATTTATGCCCTTCACTTGACAGTTTCTTGTGTTTACCTGAAGAAATGTGGAGACATCAGGGTTCATTTTCTCTCACATCCCTGAAACTGATAAGAAAACACATCATTTATGTTGAGAAATCAGCTGGAAGCAGTCGAACGCTGGTAGGTTTGATCTTCCATCAGTCTATCTGTTCTTAATCCAGCCAGAAGTCTCCTCTCATCAATCAGTAAATCCACTTCTGACTGCTTTAGTTCCCCTAACACCATTCTGCATCCCCAAACCTAATGAAAACACCAAGTTGGAGAGAAGGATGCAGAATGCAGCGTCAGGTCAGGTCAGGTCAGCGTTTTGATCCAGGTGTGTGTGTTACGTGTCGGGTCAGTGGAAGCTCCGCCCCTCTCCGTCGCTCACGTCAGGAGGGTGTGCGTGGAGGAGGCCTCGTCCACCAGAGCGTGGACCGTGATGCCCAGCTTCACCAGGCCCTTCTCCTCCAGGATGTGGTGAGGGAGGCACAGTTTGTCCTGGGAGACCAGAGTCAGGGCAGAAAGGAACAGGACGGGGGTGGGTGGGGGTGGCAGAAAAGAGACAAGCAGCAGGATTTAGACACACGGCTTCGAAATGTCTCGCCTTCACTGCTGCTGGCAACGACACGGACGAGCAAATCTTTACTAGAGTTCAGTTCATACACACAGCCGGTCTGCACTGGTACATGCTGCTTCCAGAAAATAGCCACAGCCCCACACACAAGCTCTGGCCTTCTCCTGCATAGTTTTATATATTACCAAATATATATAATCACTGCCAGTTTTGTAGATTTTTGTTCATTTACTGGTAAAATGACACACGTAGGAACACAATTCATCACAATAAAGGCCTTTACACACCGGGGACAGTTTTTAAATTTGCACATATATATAATATATTTTTGCAAACTGTTGTTTTTGTCGTGAGAAGCTACTTTCACACAGAACACAAATATTACACAGCGAAAAAGCCAAGTTTTTTTTTTTTCTATCTATCATCGCTGCCGGTAAGAATAGTTTTGATGCCAAATATTCGCAGGCGAGTATTTTGCATTTTCCTGTGGTTAATTCTTGACGTCCCCGCTGTGTGAAGGCCTTCAGTAAAGTAAAACACTTCATGCAGCCTTCAGCTTCATATTTTGGAAGAATAAACTGCTTTAACTTTAACTGTTAGCGAGCCCAGTGTAAAGCCTAACACTTGAAAACCTGAGTTTGATATATTTAGAGGTTCAGATGCAGTTTATATACCGAGGCGAGACGTCTGTGACAAAGAAATCTCAGCACAAAGATCCACTTGCTGCCTTTTTCTGAGCTTTCTAACCACATCGCACAGTCTTCACCAGTGAATGGAGCTCAGGTGGATTCATGTGACCTACCTGTGGAGCGTCGATCACCTGACAACAAGTGCTGGAGGAAGTACTCAGATCCTTTACTGAAGTAAAAGTACTAACACCACACTGTGAAAACACTCCACTGGAGGATTAACAGTGTAAGAGCCGTCATTTATCACCTGACTCAAGTTTCACACTTCATAATGCAGAAATTATTTCGTCACATGGAACAGGACCTGGGAAAACCTTAAACCAGGGGTTTTCAGAGTCTTGAGACTGGGGGCTTCCCCTCAGACAAAGCTTGGAAAAAGACCCCCCCCCCCCACCCCCCTTTAGTTTACTTGCTTAGTTTCGCTCAAATCCTGGATGCTTATGGGATCATGATGATGTTATTTGATCCCACAGACACTCATCAGTTGAGCCAAGACAGCCAGTACTGCTGTCTGATATAAGCCGACACATCAAAACATCTGTCCTGAGGTGTTTATTAGTTTCTGACTCTGGGAAAAACTACTGTATCTCTGAACTACCTCTTTAACCGAATCACACACATTCAGGCTGTTCTATGTGATCTCCTTTTGATGAATAATGTCATATTTCTTCACTTCCATTCACTGAGCCTCCCCTGAAACAGTCTGGCCCCCCTGGGGAGGCCGGCCCCCCACTCTGAAAACCTCTGCCTTAGATTCAACAGTTTGATATTTTATGCTGATTTTCTTTCTTGCTGAGTTTGATGAGAAGATTGATATCACTCTCTCATATCTGTCTGTTAAATATGAAGCTACAGCCATGAGACAGTTAGCTTAGCTTAGCATAAAGACTGTAAACAGGGGGAAACAGCTAGCCTGGCTCTGTCCAAATGTAAATAAATCAATAAATCAAGTCTACCAGCAGCTCTAAAGCTGCTAATGAACACGTTCTATCTAAAAACAACAAGTTGTGGTTTTATAGGAGTTATGTGCCGGATTATCTCTTAACCGTCTTTTGCTAGCTTGCAGCTTCATATTTACCAGACAGATAAAAGTGGTATCGATCTTCTCATCTAACTCTCAGCGAGAAACAAACAATCATAAAATGTAATTTATTGAAGACCTGGTTCAGGTCGGATTAGGTCCTCAAGTCTGCTTCAAGACCTTATAATATCTCTAACTTAAACAATGACTCTGTAGAATAGACAACATCCCTAAACTGCATTTATTACCTCAGTCTTTAACACGGTCAAATATCATACACAAGTCATAAACCCATACATGAAATCCATTCACATCAGCACAACGTTACAAAATCTGTGCAGAGACTGCGAGAAGTAATTCACAGAGTACTACCTTAAATAAATCACGTTCATACCATTAATGAAGGCTGATGAGTCTGGTTCATGTCTAATATTCAGTGTTGTAGTTATCATAAATACAAGGCATCTTCTGTTTCTGTAACATCCAAAATGAAAGGCCAAGTACCAGCGAAGACGTCGGTATTCACTCACTTTCTGTGGATCAATCCAATAGCCAATCAGCTGCTCACATGGCGATGCTAAATTATGTTTTTTTTTAAGTTGCAGTGGCCGCAGCAAATATCCACATCCCTCAGTTTTAAATTTCCTGTCAACATTACAAACAGAGCGATATTCTAGTCCTCTGTGTATCAAACCCTCTAAGATAAACAGCTTGAGAAGAATAATATATATATATCTAACTTCATAAACTCATCTAGTGTCTGTAGCCCTTCAAATGTTCTCCAAAAACAGTCAAATTGCATATCAGGATACAGTAGAGTTGGTTGGTGTAAATTAAAATAAGTCAGAAGCAGGACAAAAATAACCAAATAAAATAAACTCACTTTCAAAACATCTCAAATAACAGTTTTAAATAACAACTCAGACAAATTAAGACCAAAAATAACATCTAACTGAATTCAATAATCAATAACTGTTTTAATATGGCTTCCGTTTGCTCCTCACCACTTTATAATCACATTTGAAAAGAACAAATACTGTTTGTGCAGCTCTGTAACGTCGAGACACTGAACATCTCCGTTCAGGAATCATGTGCTTCTGCAGTTCAGTCGCTCTGAAACAACCACAAGATACAACTTCGACTCATCAACTGTCGTCACTCTGAAGCTGCACGTGATCAATGTGCAGGGAGTCATTGAATAGTCAAAGTTAAACTGGAGTAACACTGAGCCCCTCCTTCATCCTGCGCTCCGTGTTAGCTTGACTGAAAAACATCTTTTCAGAGCATCTCATGCCCTCTTTCCACCAACCCAGCTCTGGTTCTTGAACCGGTTCCGTTCAGGACTCTTGGAGCCTTGGTGCTCTCTAGAGAACCGGCCCGTGTTTCCACCAGTTTTGAGTGGAACCATTGTAATCAAAGATCAACGGAGGGCGTTGCACAACAGAAGTAATCAGTAGCAGCAAGATGGATCACATTGATGACCTGCGAGCTTTTGTTCTGTTATTAGAGATGTTTGTTTTTGGACCAACTATTAATGATGAGAAGACGTAGAAGACTGTTACCATAGTGATCAGAGACCACTGCTGCCTTCTCCATCCTCTCTTTCCAACCTGTAGAATAGGACACGCCCACTGATGACGTCACATTCGCACTTCAGGTCGAGGAAAACCTGCTGTTTTTTGGTTCCAGCCGGGAACCAACTTTTTGGGTTCTGAACCAATTAATTTTTGGTCAAAATGCTCCGAACGGTTCAGAATTAGGTGCGAGAACCGGAACAGAACTCGTTCCATGTTGGTGGAGACGTGGTCAGTGATAAAACAGAGGGGCTTCAGCAGAACCATTTGGCGGCCATATTGGAGGTCTTCTGACTATTTTCTTTAAAACACAAACTGAAATTCGTTCTCAGAATAATTTGGTGGACATGTTTAATGTCTGATCTAAAGATCACTGACCGGCTTTATTTAGACTGTTAGCTTGTTAGCGAGCTAACCATAGCATTTCTTCAGCTAACCGTCATTCTGTTGTTGTTAAGACATCAGTAAGCACCGATTCTGGGTTGTGCGAGGTCAAAAGACGTCTTACTTAAAAAAACTGGGTAAATGTGGTTTGAAAGGTGAAGGGTTTTTTTTAGATATCTAAGGTGCACATAAACAACAGAGTTCCAGCGGACCACTAAAGCAAAAATATATAAATAAATAAATCGGTTCAAAGTTTTACTGCAACACTTGTGCAAATGCAAATGAAGGCTATTTATCTATGGTTTTGTTTTATGGGTTTCCATTGTATGTAATCAGAGTTGATTAGAATGGCAGCACTGTATTTCCATGTTTTCATGGATGAATAAATCGAACCTTCAACAACATAACATGTGGAGGATCCATCTTTATCATGTGCATCAGAAGCTGTCACCATAATTCACATTTGAAAATAGCTTTTAAAACCATTTATTTTTATTTTGAGAATAACTCAATGGATCGACACCCAGTTGTTCTAATTAAAAAAAGAAATTCCCTACAGTCGGCTGTCCACTAGACCTCCATAATGGTGCCAAAGTGGCTGCTGGGAGATTTGAGCCAAGCAAATCTAATACTATTGTCACCTACTGTGCACAGTATTCATCTATAAATACATCAAAAATCTGAATTTGTTTTGTCAAAGAGGAGACGGCAAAACTGGCACCATTTTTCATTTCGTTCAATCTCTAACGGACACACGACAAGAAACAGGTGAACTGAACGTTTTAAGCCCGGGACACAGAGCAGATTATCCCTGCTGCATGTTGATGAGACATCGGTGGCTTCAGGGAACCTGCTGCTCCACACGTCCTGCTTCTGTTAAGAGTTCAGTGTCACTTTTTCCCAAAACCAGGCGACAAGAAGAGAAAATCAAAGAAGGAGTAGAAGGTGAGGAGAGACGCTCATGCTGCCGCTGTGTTTGTATCACATGGGATGAACAGAAGGTTTCTGGTTTTAGGGTTTATAGATTATACATTTTATTGATCCAACGTGGGATCATTAAAATGTCGTGAAAGCCATTTCTGGACGGTGTTGACTTTAGTTTGCTGTTTTGGTTTTGTGTATGTCACAAAAGGGCAACTATTTCAAAATGAGCAGCTTCTGCTCCTTTTAACGTTGGGTGGTTTAATGAGCCTGATGTTTGACAACTACTGACAAAATGACAAGTACTGTTGTATTCTATCTGAGAAGAGTAACAAATATTTTTACTACTCTTTGAGTGTCGTCACTCTGCTCATGTTTGTTGACGTACAGTAAACGCTGATGAGCGCACAGAAATGTTAATGAACATTTCCAGATAAAGTTTATTTCTGAGCGTGATTTTTCATTTTTCCCATGTGACATAAATGCAGCAAAAAAAAAAAAAGAGGAGTAGACCGGGCAGAAAGAGGGCGGGGCTGGCAGGTGACTCTGGAGCCTGTTGTCACGGTTACGTTAGCTCGCTCCAGCTATAGGCGAGAAACAGCAGAACCAGGCAGAGGACGTGAAGCAGGCTCGAGCCAATAAGGTCCCAGATTTGCCATGCAGGGGGCGGGGTTTGAGTGGTAACAGAAACCAATGAGGGAGTCTCTGACACCCCCGAGGAGGCGGGGTTTGGAGTCAAGATTGCCTTTTCCCGTTTCCTGTCCGGAGAGGTTGTATCCAAGGCAACCAGTGCCTGAACTGTGGCGCGAACCGGCTGCAGGCGGCACTGGATGATGTCATAGGGCGAACAGAGGGAAGACTGGCGCCCCCATTAGGAAGACGGGGGGAAATAAATGAAGGGAGAAAAAATGGCAGGAGGAGGGAATGAAATGACGAAGGTGGGAAGAAAGGAAACAAGGAAGGAGGAAAGGAAGGGAAGGGAAGGAGAAAAGTAGTGGAGACGAGGGAAGCAAAGAGGAAGTAAGGATTAAGGTACGAAGGAGATGAGGGAAGGATGAAGGAAAAGAAGGAGGGAAGAAGTTGAAAGCAAAGAAGTTCAGGAATTAAAAAAGTTCAAGCAAGAAAGAAGAGGAGGAAGAAAGGAGAAGAGACAGTAAAATATTCTCCAAGAAAGAAAAACAAGGAAGAACCAAAAACCAGAGGAAGAGGAGGAAGAAGAGGAAAGACAGGAGATTAGAAACAGAAGATGTAAGAAAATAAAAGACAATGGCGAGAAGGAAACAATTGAGGGAGAAAAGGGGGGAAAAAAATAAAGAAAAGACGAAACAGGTGACGGAACGAAGGTAAAAAAAAAGAGGGGGAGGAGGAGGACAAGGATATGTGATGAAGAGGAAGGGGAGAAGAGAAATGATCCAAAAGTTCAGAGGCAGTTTGAAATAATCCAGAGGAAAATGAAAACAGAAAAAAGTGACAAACAAAATATATGAAAGAGGGAACGTCGACACAGGGGAGAAGAAAAGAGGAAGAGGAGGAGGAAGAGAAGGAAGAGGAAGAGGAGCAGGAGGAAGAGGAGGAGGAGGAGGAGAGGAAGATGTGGTGCGATCCAGCCGGAAAGTAAAAAGAGAAAGAAAAGGCAGGAAGTTAACCAATGGACACAGAGGTCAAAGGTCACAGAAACAAAGAGAGTGTGAGCTGGTGGGGTCGAGGCGTGGCGTGGCATGGCGGGGGCAGGCAAGGGTAACCATGGCAACGAGCAGGGATGCTTACTGAGAGGATGGAGAAACCTCCCTTCTCTCCCAGTGAGCAGACCATAATAATGAGGAGTGAAGTGGCTGATGGGAGAGAGCCAGTGCAGTCAGCCAACAGCGCAGCAGGCCAGCACGTTAGCACAGAAGCTATTAGCACGTTAGCACAGAAGCTATTAGCACGTTAGCTTGCAGAAGCTTTTAGCGCGTTAGCTTGCAGAAGCGTTGTCAGTGAAGCATTCAGGCTGCAGGTAGCCGGCTAGTTAGCAACGTCCACACAGCGGCTGGAAACAGTCAGCAAGCAGCAGCACAGATGGAGGTCAAAGGTCAACCAGTCAGCTCAGATAAACAGCTCAGAACACTTTGACCCTTTCTTTTTCTCAAAGAGAAGACCAATCTTTTGTAGATGTAAAGAAAAAACAAGTTTTAAGAAGTTACATATTAAGATGTTAAAGATACAACATAAACATATATGAACAAATATAATACAATGATCACATTTAAAGCTGCAAACATACCAAACAATACTGAAACATTAGACTCAGATTTTAAGTCCCAATGATGTGAAACATGTCAGTTTCAACATTCACCTTCGATATCAAACGTCCATCATTCACTTTCCTGGTTTAAAGGTGGAAAGTTTTAAAGATATGAACAGAATTATATTCATCATTACGGCCCCGACGACCAGCAGTCAGCAGAATTAAACAGCCTCTTCTTTACCAATTAAACTGCCTCTGTCTCTTTAAGTACTTTTTCCTGTCCTGCTCCCTCGTCCTGTTTCAATAACCTGAAACACCCCGTCAAGACGGAGCGAGAAAACAAACTGGAGGTCTCCCACCACTGATGCCCCTGTATCTGTACTGCAAGTGTGTAAAACACCTGTTGATTCCTACTGTTGCACATTTAAAGGAAGAGTTATGACATGTAGGGAAATACGCTCTTTCACTTTCTTGCTGAGAGTTAGATGAGAAGATTGACACCGCACACGTCTGTACGGTGAATATGAAGCTACAGTCAGCAGCAGGTTAGCTTAGCTTAGCACAAAGACTGGAAACAGGGGGAAACATCTAGCCTGGCTCTTAAACGCACTAATTAACATGTTGTAGCTCGTGTGTGTAAAAACGAGAAATCATTGTTTTACAGGGGTTATTTGCCAGACTATTTCTTAGATTATTATTATTTCTTAGACCAGTGGAGACTCCAGGAAGTTACTGGTCCCGACCAAGAAATAGTCCAGCACACAAAGTGGCGATTTGTCGTTTTCACACTTTGGTTTTTGTGCAGATTAAACAAACAAGATACAACTTGTTAGTGAGCTTTATGCTGTGTTCGGACTACCGGTGACAAAGCAACAGGCTACGAGTCATTTTCAATGGAGGCCGGGGACACGAAGCTACAAACTGACGCCTGTCGCTTGTCGCGGCATGACACGCTACAAATCAAAGAGCTGGCCTCAACTTTTTTCAGCGCTCCAATGACGCAGCGAAGTGTTTTTTTTTTAACCGTGACACTAACACAAAAAAAGCAGCTTGGCAGAGGGTGGCAGCTCTTATGGAAGTACCAGGTATGTAACGTACATTTTTAAACGCACAATGGTTAGCTGTTAGCTGATGCTATGCTAGCTTTCTGTGTATTGTGGTGCACACAGGGATGCACACACAAGCCCGTAACAACATAACTACGTCAACGAGCGCTTGAGCAACACTTGCTACTCAAAGTAGCTGGCCACGCTTTGTGGCTTGGCAGTTTTGTCGCTCGTAGTGTGAACATGCAGTTAGAGGTGCTGGTAGGTGGAACACAGCCAGGCTAGCTGTTTCCCCCTGTTTCCAGTCTTTATGCTAAGCTAAGTGAAGCATAAAGACATATTTAGCATCAATCTTCTCGTATAACTCTCAGCCAGAAAGTGATGAAGTGTATTTCCTAAAATGTCCAACTTTTCCCTTAAGACCACCTTTGGTTTTCTCTCTCCTGCTGCTGTATTTCCCAGAATCCACCAGTCAGAGCACATGAACAGGAACAGGACAGATTCAGGACTTTAGTTCAGCTGCTACAGCGACACTGAGTCACTGTGTTTTCCTTTTACACATCCAGTCTGCAGGCTGAGACACCTCTCATGCTGATGAAGTGAAGATCTGTTTTCCAGAAAAAGTCAAATCTAAACTTATAACTACACACACACACACACACACACACACACACACACACACACACACACACACAGTAAACCCAGAGCAGCTGTGTTTCTGACTGAAGCTGCTGTTTGGATCGACTCTTGTCGTGATGAAGGAAGCTGGAAGCCACAGGCAGCGATGACAGCGTTGATGATTCAGCATTAAATGTCGACATTAAAATCCCCGTTTAAAAGCGATGAGAACAAAAAGGAGGCAGGTAGGAACATTAAACCAGTCCTGGGAAAACGCTGAGTGGTTCTCAGGTTTTAATTTAGAGACAGAAACAGACGAATATTAACTTGTTGCATTCAGCAGTTCTCGACTTTGAGGTAAAGACCACCCAGGCCGTATTTTTGTAACAAATTCTGATTTCAGGAGGCTCAGATGACAGAAAGGTTGAGAGCTGCTGCTGGTAAAACATGGATCATCAGCCTTCCTCCCAGATCTGGTTTACAGTTTCGTGTCGTCATCAGTGTCCTGCAAAAATCCTCAATTTCACTTTTCACCTCGCTTACAGACATTAATCAGAAGCTAACGTTGCTGCTAATGCAAAATAATTGATCTTTTTTTTTCTCAGACTTCCAGACGTATTGTTTTGCAGGACACCTTCACAGTTCCTTTCACATCTTGTGTTTATCTGATCAACAGTCAGTCAACTGAAGCCAAAACAGGTCGATGATGAAGTGCAACTGTTTTTGGGGGATTTTGGGGAAGTTTCTCTGATGAACTGGGGGTGTTTCAGGTTGGAGGTTGGAGGTTCAAATCCCTGGACTGATGTCCTCCAGCAGGACCGGGGCTGCCCTGTTTGTTTATAAGCTATACTGGTTAAGCTGGAGAACCACAACTTTCCATAGATCAATAAACTGGACAAACTGGGTTCTGACCAGTGTGTAACCACTGATTAGTTACATTGATTCATCAATTACAAACTGTGCTGATTCCTCTACGAGAGAGGTTTTCAAAGTCACTGTGACACAAGACAACTACTGCCCTCATTTCAAATGATGCTTTGGAGATGTAAACAGGAAGTATAATGTTGCTATGGATTCAGTGAGCCTATATTTGTTTACATTTGTCCAAATTAGCACCATGAACAGTGAGTGAATGAGCTGTCAGCAGCTCCTGTCTGCAGTGCACCATGGATGTACAGACAACTATCACTGGATCACTGTGATACTGAAGAACAGTTAGAAACAGGAGGATTGTCTCTTTTCTATGATTTATGGACGTTTATTTTTGATGGACATCACCCTCCTGAAGCGTAGGTCACACTGAATCTAAAAATATGTGTTTAACGTCATGTGTTCAGATTTTTAACTGAGTTAATGACTCAGAGAGAGAGAGAGAGATTTTAAGGGTTTTATAGTCCCTTAATCCCTCCATGAGCTGTGTGTCACAGCCACTACTGCTTCACCTGCTGACCCTGTTGATAAGCAGCCAATCAGCAAGACTTCCTGTTGTCTCACCCTCCTCACCCCCTCTCGGGAGGAATCCTCACACTTTGAAAACCTCTGCTCTACAAGAAAAGATTGAATCAAATCGCTCTCTGGCTTCAGCAATAATTGTCTCAACAATTCTAATTGCAATAATCAATTTGATAAAAACAACTCTTTAGGATGGAGAAGCTGAAACTGAGCAGAAACTTGAAATCGACCCCCAGTTCAGAGAGGGGACCGTACTGTAGTCAGAGCACCAACAGGGTCGGGGGGGGGTTACTGTATAAAGTGGCATGTCTTACCTCTGGTACACCAATCTTTCTGCAGGCGTCCAGGAAGTTCTCCACATTTCTCCGACACTTGGCCATGCTGAGTTTGGGCTGGAAGCACAAAGTCACATTTACACAAAGCAATGCAGATTTATTTACAGCACAGTACTTTACAGGGACGCAGAAATACACTCAACATAAGACGTTCAAGAAAACAATACAATTGCATTTAAAAGACAATAAAGACAAAAAGCAAGAACAAGCCAATAAATAGTTACAGATTAAAAAAGAAGTTTTGAATCTAATTTATTGGAAAGCCGCAGTAAACAATAATGTTTTAAGCCCTGATTTAAATTTAGCAGAGCTCAGGTGTTCAGGTGTTCCACAGGTGGGGAGCACAGAAACTAAAAGCTGCTTCACCAGCTCGGTTTTGATCCTGGGAACACGGAGTAAACCTGTCCCAGGTGACCTGAGGGGTCTGGATGCTTCGTAACGTAAACGTTATCAGAGATGTATTTAGTAATAATTTAGTGAACTACTGCAAACAGAACACATTTCACCAACTTTAGGAGCAGCTTGTTGAAAGAAACTATATCAGAGTGAAGTTGAGATCAGGAATAGAAACAGACGACAGAAGCTCTGGACTGTTTCTGAGGACATGAATATTCATCTTAGGGGGTCAAAGGTCAGGACTGACAGTCTGAGACGTACCACTGCAGGCGAGGGAACGTGGATGCTGCCGACAGAGCGCGGGCGAATGTGATTGGCCAGATGGCAGAGCACGACGCCATCCATCAGAGACGAGCCGAGGTCTTCAGGAAGGACGACCTTCAGTCTGCTCTCGATGCTCTGAGGAGAAAACAGCAACACAAACAGGTGTGTGAGGACGGAGGTTCAAGATGAACCAGGAAGTCAGTCCACAGAATGTAAAGGACTTTTTACAGTCAGTAAATAATAGATTAAAGTTTTTTTTACTAACAGGAAATTATGCACATCACGAAAAGTGCGACTGTAAGAGCCATTTATCCGTTTATTTGTTTTGGGTGTAATATACTTTTTGTACACTGGGGGGCGCTGCCTACAATGGGACTGCATGTATACAGGAAGGGGAATGCAGCCAATGATGTTTACAGTTTTTTGAGTGTCCATGGCGTCTGCAGGTAGCATCAGTGGCTAAAGTTTGTCACCTGTGTGTGATTGATGACGTTACACCTGGATGCAAGAAACCTAAACGTCTGGACTTTATAACTGGACTGAGCGTTACGTCAGAAGCTCACCAGCACTGCAGCTCCTCAGTGACTTACTGGAAAGCAACTATAGCGACTTTGCCACAAAGATGAATCAGTCCTCCATTTCCTTTGTGCATTGCATTGTGGGACATTGGTGTCCATTAATAGCACACTCAAACAAAGTGATTTTTAGTCTGGATATTGACATTAAGTGAACTTAGTAGTAAACACACTACAGAATAAATTAACAATGAGTGTGTAGTATAGAACAGATTGTGTAACAATTTTAACTTTTTCATGCATTTTCTCTTCAAGATAGCTTTTTAAAAAACTGGACGTTTGTTTACAACATGTGTGATCATCAAATGTTTTCAGAACTGATTGAATTGGTGGACAGAACTACAGAATTAAGGTTGTAAAAAACCCAAAACACATAACTGTCCTTTAATCCTGCACTCTGATGATTAGTAAACAGTGATGTAAGTGCGTCTCACGTCTCTCAGTTGCTCCATGAGCTCCAGTTCCTCTCGCAGCTGCTCCATCTTTCTTCTCATGGTGAACTGAGGATCAACAGACTCCAGACTCTTGTGGCTCCGCAGGAACACTGCAGCAAACACAACAACAACAAGACCGGCAGCGTTAGACTGAGACAGCAACACAAACCCAGCCAGGGTCCGAACTGATCAGAAGAAGCACGCGATTATCTCTGAAACACGCAAAGATCAGGCGAGTTTCACAGGCTGAGAAATAACCGCTGCTTCAACATCTTCAAGAGCTCGGTCTGATTCCTCACCAACAACGTTCAATTTTGATGATCGATTAATTGTTTCAGTCAAACATCTGCTGGTTCCAGCTTCTTAAATGTGAGGATTTGCTGCTTTTCTTTGTCTTTTGACAGTAAGTGAAGAGTCTTTGGGTTTTGAATTATTGGTCAGACAAAAGAAGCAATCTGAAGACGTCACTTTGGGCTCTGGGAAATTATAATGATGAGCATTTTTCACATTTCTTTTGACATTTTATAGACTAAAGGATCAATCGTGAAAATAATCAGCAGATTAATCGATAATGAAAATAATTGTTAGTTGCAGCCCTAAAAAGTAGCTTCTAATTTTAAGCTGACAGCAATTCTATTAGCTGCAGCTAGCTAGCTAACACTAACTAACATTAACTCTGGGGTGAGTTGGTTGAAAACTTTGTCCCAGGCTAACTTTTTGAAGTGTAACTCCGCCCTCAGATTCAGCTAGCTCTCTCCCAGCAGATTTAAAACATGCAATATTAACAGCAGCATTGATGTTTCATCACAGTACAGTCATATCATTTCGTTTACAGCTCAAAAAACACGGTTAAGTGTGCAGCACCTCTTTAATGTTTCATGCTGACTCACATGGAAAAAAGAAACCTGCAAAATATGCATTTTATGTTTACATACATGATGTCATGCTAACTCAGGTAAAAAGCATCCTCACCAGCTGGAAACCTGAGAGCAGCAATGTTCTTGTACTGAACGTTAAAGCTAGTTAACCCTTGTGTTATAGTACAGTGATATAACATCAGTCTGTATTTCTTTCTAACACGATGACGCTCAGATGTTCACCACAGAAACACACTCAGTTTCCAGTTTATTAGGTACAGCTAGCTAAAGCTAATGCAGGCTAATACATCAGTCCTGCAATAAATCCTCCTTCATGAAGGTTTTAATGTGTGGAAACTGTTTCACAGACGTGTTGATCATTTTGGAGGCTGCAGTTTGTGCTGCTGTTGAACTGTACTGCATTACAGAGAGGTGTTTCTGTCAGTCTGCCCTCACTGATATGAATGTGGAGGAGTGGGAGGAGCTTCAGTGTGGTCTGCTGGAAGCAGCAGCTGGATACATACAGTACCTGACTCCCTGTACGTCCACATCTGTACTCAGATATTCACTGACACAGAAAAAGCTTTTCCGCCATAAAAGATGTAGAGAGCTTACGTAAGCGCAACATTCACGTGCACTCATGCAGTCAGAGCTCGGTGCACTTTTAGCTCCGGCTTTGTCACCGGAGCAGTCATGTGGAGGGAGTTCATCGCTCTGTTACAACAGCCTGCAGAGAAACACACTCAAAACTGACTGACTGAACATTAAAACCTCTGAGTGGAGAATTTGATAACCCTCAATAACACTGGTTAATACTGGCTCCTAATCTCTTTTTTCTAAAAACAACCAAAGAACTACTGGACAGGACTATTGGACAGAGCCAGGCTAGCTGTTTCCCCCTGTTTCCAGTCTTTATGCTAAGCTAAGCTAACCGGCTGCTGGCTGTAGCTTCACATTTCCTGTACAGACACGAGTGGCATCAGTCTTCTCATCTAACTCTCACTTCCTAAAATACCAACATGATACGAACCAGAACAAGAACTGGAATTAACAAGACGAATCAGATTCAGTAGAATTTGAATAATAACAGGCTCAGAGGGAAGGAGCTTTTCTAAACAGTGTGTAGGAGGACAGAGAGTGAAACACGCTTGGCCTCTTCACACACTGAACCAAAACACACACCCACACACATGAACACACACACACACACACACACACACACAGCTGAAGGCTGAATCATTCGTCTCCTCTGTGTCCTATTTTCTACACACAGAAATCTGTCTTTTACAGCTAAATGAAGCTGAAAACAGCTCAGTGTCTGTGTAGTTCCCCTGAGTCACCACAGGAGGGCGCTACAGGGTCTCTGTAGCAGGTTCATCTCCTGCTATGAAGAGCAGAAGACAGGAAGGCTGCAGGACGGGAATGTTTTGTTCTTAAACCTGCGTTTTGACACTCGGAGCCTCTTCAGCCGACGATCCTCGCAGCCCTGAAGCTCTTCACTAAACTACAGACGTCTAAAACCAAAAACATGTCTGTGATTTTCTTTTAACAAAAAAGGTTCATCATAGACATTTATTCATACAACTCAAACTTCCTTCTAGCTGGAATCAACAGCTTGATCACCTGCACTGTGTTGAGCAGGTGACAGATAAAATAAATAATAAATAATATGACTCGATACAACTCGGGGTGAGAGGGAACGTGTTTCTCTGTGATCTGGGTGAACTAAATTGGGTCTCGGGTTGCTGTGAAATTTAATTGTGACCCAACGTGAGGAGAGAGAGAGTTAACGTGCAGGTTCAGGTAAGATGGTCTTTTCAGGGACGCATCCCAATTCTTAGAGCCGAGAATACAGAGCCAGTAACGAGCTGTTTGTTTGACTCTCAATAATCCTGAGTGACGTGCATTCTCTCCGTAGGGGGGCAGAGGGAGAGGGAAGACAATGAAGGGCAAATAGTTTCACCTCTGTAGTTTTATCTTCTAGGTCAAATCATTTTACAAGCTGATGAACGCCCCCCTCCTCCTCGCTTCATCCTTTTCTTACTCCTTCTCTCTCTGAGTGTCTCTCTGTCTCTCTGCACAGTTTGAGCCTGCAGCTTCTTGTTTCTGTGTCTCCTCCTCTGACGGGTTGTTAAAAGGTTTTGGGGGATATTTTTAAAACCCTGCACGAGGGCGTATTTCACAACTAAACCATTTCTAGCTCGCTAAATACAGAAACTTGCTCATTCTGTCCCGCCCTTAAAGACAGTGGTCCTGCTCACCATTTCACAAACAGAACCACAGACGGTCTTTTACAAGATCAAATCTGTAATATCAGGAAAACATAAATAAATTTAAAAAAAGAGTCCACTCATCTTCTGCTGTCAACAAACATCAGCAGCAGCACAAAAACACACAGCGTCCCAGTCACACCAATTCTATACCTCACACTAATTGTACTATATAACAATTAGTTTCCCAGGATACAAGGAAATGAATGCACTTCAGGGTTTTGTAAAGGTTTGGTCTGCAAAGGTTGCCATTAACATTCAAGATCATCCTGCAGTTGTTCAGCAAACAGGCAAATAACCCTTTCCACACATTGTGCAGTACAGCCCTCCACAGTACACTAGAGTGCAACGCTACATCACAGAGAAGTACCACAAACCACACCAAGCTGCTCTGACACCTCTGACTGGCTTCTTCTGTACAGCAAATGTCGCCGAGGCTCATGGGTATCATAGTCTTTAGAGCCATCCATCAGGCCAAATGGACAGAAACAAGACCAAGAGTCTGCAGCCAAGCTAGCAGCTCTGTGAGGCTGTACTTACACACAGCGGTGCTTTGAGCTAAATGCTAACATGCTAATGTTAAGCAGGTATAGTGTTTACAACGATCACCATCTTAGTGTAGCCTGTTAGCATGCTAACATTAGCTAGTTAGCAGTAAACACAGAGTGCAGCTGAGGCTGATGGGAATGTCATTAGTTCTGCAGGTATTTGGTCATAAACCAAAGTGTTGGACACATTAACATGTTGACCTGATGATGGCGCTAGATGAACAGTCAGAGGATCACCAAAGTTACTACAGTTCATCCTGAGGGGAACATGAACGATGAACCACATTTCATCATGATCCATCCAACAGTTGTTGAGAGATTTCACTTAAAAACCAAATATGTGAACCTCATGGTGGCGCTAGAGGAAAAAGGTCAGGGGATCACCAAAGTCATTAGGATTCATCCTCTAGGGAACATGAATATCTGTACAAACTTTTGCGCCAATCCATCCCACAGTTGTTGAAATATTTCAGTCTGGATCAAAGTGCTGGACTGACTGACAGACTGAGATTCTCATCATAGAGCCGCTAGCATGGCTTGAAAAGCAGTTTGATTCTTGTATCATTACCTGTTAGTACAAAACCATGAAGTGCATTAATTTCTCTGTATACCACCGTGAGAAACTATAAAACTTACTATAAAGTTCATACTGTAGAATCAGTGTGAGGTATAGAATTGATCTGATTGGGACGCTTTGTGTTTTTCTGCTGCTGCTGATGTTTGCTGAAGATGAGCAAGTAACTATATCTTATTTAACAACAATACAGACGGATGAGCTCATTGTATCTACAGCCGTTTCCAGTGTAAACAGTCTCTTTGTTGCCATGGTGACTGCATGGTGCCACAGATGCCACCTTTAGCCCTCTCTCTACGGTACAGCTGACAGACAGTATCTGATCAGAGAGGTGATCTGGTGTCTGCGTGTGAGAAAGAGGCTTTTTCTCACAGTGCGACTGTTTGTTTCCGTTCAGATCTGAGAGATTTGAGCTTCTGTACAAATCTGCAAAGTGCTGCCACTGCCGAGGTCACAGGTTCAACTCCTCTGAGGTCACGCTCTGTTAGAAAAGTAAGCAGCTTTCTCTAAAGAGAATTAAAAATATTAAAAGAGAATATACATTTGAAGTATATCTAGTTTTATATATACACAGATGGCACCAGCTGGTTTCAGTTTCTTATTAGACTAATTATTTCTGCACATATTTGCACAAATATTTACACATTTCATGTATAAGGTCTTGTATAGAGTCTTTATAAAATATGTATTTAAAACTGTTTCCCACCTCTTTAGCCTGTTTTTCTTTCACTGCTGTAAAGTGTAAATGAGATTAATGGTCTCGTCTTGACTTAATTTGAGCAGCAGCCTCGGGAACAAGATCCACTGTGAAATGTTTTTGTCAAAACAAAAAAACAGAACTTAAATTTACCTTTTGCCTGCATTGCAGTGGGTGTATCTGTGTGTGTTTAGCTCATAAAATGTGTCACTGACAGTTAAACTGTAGCTGAAGGGAAACGTTAGACTAAAACCACCCGATAAGATCTGAGCAGGGATTTAATCTCCTATTCTAAAAGCTTTATATCTGCAGGGAAAGCTGCTTCACATTCACACTTCTGCTGTTGGCCGGAGCATCTGAAGTCGGCATCACGTGCTCAACAAGCACCTCAGCAGTCGTTATTAAAGGTGTCGATCCATCCAAATCACAAAAACAGATTTTCTCATGCCTGCTGGTGTTGAGCCATGCAGAAGGTTTCAGGCTTTTTATGCTGCAATGGTTTGAAATCGCCACCTTATCTGTATTTTGTTGAGGCTCCATTCATCTTCACTGTAACTACATTTATCAGCACCTCATTCCACCAGCCAGGGGATCAAAACATGTCAGATCTGAGTTCCTGTTAAACGATGGACCCTGTTTACAGGGCTGAGACAACTACTGTTACTGCGCGCGCGCACACACACACAGCTAATATCAGCTAGCAAGCTGATATTAGTTTGTCGGCATGCTAACGTTTAGCATATCAATGCATGTTTTTGCATATGTTCAATTTGTCCCTTAGTAATGTACACGTGTCAACAGTAAAATAGGGGTCAATAAAGCTGCTGTTATTGTTTTAGCATACAAACTGGTCGCAGTGACAGTCTTTACCAAACTATCCAGTTTTATTAAACCTCCTCTGTCGGGGTCTAAACTGCTCCACAGCAGAGGAATAGTTTACAGACCGCTACGAGCAGTCGATAGAACAAATACGTCTCTTGAATTAATTGTGTTCACATTTTATCAGAATAGCAACCAAGCTAGTTACCCAACTAGCGTGATGAGCTAGTGTTTCCAGCATATGCTATCATGTTCCCAGATAGTTAGCATGTTACAGGTTAGCTTACCAGCTACAGTGGTTCGTCTACTAGTCCTGAAGTAGTCACTACGTCACCAAGCTACTAGCACCACCTGTTTCACAAGGACAGGTAGATTAATTTTGCTGCGTCACTTCCTGGTCTGACGTGACACTAATGAGTGATGACTGTCAGAGCACGTAGGGCACAAGCTAAGCTAAGTTACTGTAGCCTCAATGCTAATACATTGATCCTATATATACTATCATGATATCATGATGCACTTCTGATACTTTAAGTTACTGTAGGCTCCATGCTAACACATTAGCATACGTTAGCAATGAGCCTGCCATCAGAGGCTGAACTGAAATGAAACAAAGATTTAACATGTTGTGGTTTGAAAGAGTGTCTGAAGTTCTTACTGTGAGTGTGTGAACAGTTTAACAGCTCTCAGCTCAGAGTCACTGTTAACTTCCTGCTACATGTCAGAGCTTTTTATGGACCAACTGACTGAAACACACACACACACACACACACACACACGGCTGTGATCCATCTAAAATCTTGGACTCTGTTCCAGTGGAAGTGGGATACTCCTTTAGGGACCATTATCTAACGCTTAAAATATAGGAGTTAAAAATACACACACACACACACACACACACACACACACACACACACACAAAACCGTAGACTCATTCATATTGCAGACGCTGCATGCACACACACACACACACACACACACACACACACACACACACAACTGGAGAGACATCAGATGATCTTAATATGGCCTCTGCTGCTCTCGGGTTGTCTGACCGTACAGACAGAGGAAGGAGTAGAAGTAGTTTCTGGGACCTCAACATGTGCCAATAAACATATAAAATAGGACAACAGAAGCAACAAGGTACTTAAAAAGGCACTTAAAACAGAAAAACTAAAACTTGTTCTATCAGATTCAAATTCTCACCAAAACAAAACTGCACCAAGAAAAAACAGCATTTTTAAGATGCAAGTCAAATTTAAGATGCTGCAGGACTGAGTCCTGAAACCCTGAAGTGAGTTAGCATGTTAGCATGTTAGCTCTTCCTGTTCCCTCGTCTGGAAGTCAGTGGGTTTCTTGAATGGGTTTTTGGTTCGATGCCTGAAATAAGGTCTGTGGTTAACACAAGCTGAAGAGATTTTCACGTTTTGTTCTACGACATAAAATACGTCAGTAAATACTCCACTCGTGAATTTTGAAGCTTTTCCGTGTCTTAAAAAAGGCGGTTGCTAACAAGTGTCTAAATGAGACTACAGAGGTTGTCGGGGACATTAAACGTCATCACGCCGAACACAGAAACTCATCTACTCACTCGTCCGCCTTTACAGCCTCGTTGGGTTTATACTGCAAACTGTTCTAACTCAAACTTTCCTAAAGGCTTTTGTAGAAGAGGTCAGCGCTGGAAGCTCAGTGGTGGAGACGCTGAAGTCATGTGACCGTGGTGTAGCTGGTTTATAGCCTAACGTTAGTTTTTTACTTCTGGAGATTGGCTTTACGCTTCAAACATCATAAAAGTGGTGTTCATCTGTGGAGATTATCTTGCTGAACAAAATGTGTAAGTATCATAAACTGTAGTTTGCCACAGAGCTTATTTTCTGCAAATAATCCAAAATCCAATGGAAAAATCCCATTGGCTTTTTGTGGAGGGAACCAGGGTGATGCTAACTTTAACTATCACTACATGTATTCAAGACAGGGAAGTCCTTCACTGTAGAAATTATTAAAACTATTATTGAAGCCACAGAAAAGCTTTATAATACTGATAAGTTGTACATTTGAGTCCTGACAACATGTATTTATACCTGAAGTACATAAATTGGCTTTTTTTACAGAGTTGAATTTAGATCATTTCAGACCTAACGAGACTCTTCTTGCACTCACCCTGTATTTAATCCTTTCCAGTATCTTCATGCTCACACATTTTGGTTGAGCTTCAATGTGTGTTTGTGTGACCACACTGCTATAGTAGTTTACACACACACACACACACACACACACACACACAAAGCGAATCTAACTTCTAACCCTGTGCGTCTGCTCGTCCACAGCCACCACATACACACGTGAACAGCTGGAGATGAAAGCAGCGTATGGTAAAGCTCCTCTTTGATCAGTGTCTGCTGCTACCACACACACACACACACACACACACACACACACACACACACACACACACACACACACACAGGAGCAGCAGTAATCTGAAACAGCCTGGCATGTGGTCTAAGGCAGAGAAAACACACAGTGGCAGAAGAGGAGGCTGGCGGTCGACTCCAAATGAAAACAAACTTGTCGTGTCGTCCACACCAGAAGGAGGCGCTGGTGAGTCACCATGGAAACAGCCAAAAACACACGGACCAAAACCAACCACTGTAAAGACACTGTGAGCTACCAGATACATTCAAAGTCTTTTATTGTAATATCATACAGGGGTTAAAATGATCAGACAATTATAAAATAAATAGAAATTTTACTCTCAAATCTTAAAATAGTTTACTTGTTAGAACCCAGCAGATAGTGGACTTGAGGCCGATATTGATATTATCGGTTTTATAACAAACACATAACATTAACAAATATTTTTGATAAGGATCCTTTTAATATGTTTAGAATTGGGACATAAGACACGTCAGTGCTCTCTGGTGGACAAACTATGTATTGGCTGACATGTATGCCGATCCTGATATGTGTATGACAGAAGCTAAAATTGACTGATATTATCAGCCATGCCGATGTTTCTGTCGGGCTGCACTTCTTATAGTATTTGTCAGTCTTTCCCTCCTGCATCATGTCTGCCAAGGAATCATTTAGAGCTTCAGCTTTGGATAATTTGGATGCTTCTGGTGAACACAAATACTGGAGCTTTAACTCATGTTTTCTAAAAGGCTGTATTGGATGTCAAATCTAGTGGGTATTTTCCAAAGTTACAGCTTTTTTTTTTAGTACAAAAGTGCCTCTATTTGATTCCACGGACAGCGTGTCCCTGGAGGGATACGTTCTGGTAGTTGTTGCCAGGACAAAACACCAGCAATAAACCTGCACACCTGCCAGGATGACGATAACCTCTTGATTTGTCTAACTCAGTTTAGTCTACAAAGGGAGTTCTTCACAGCCAGTA
>VMKM01003563.1:0-33542 GCA_008360985.2 Macquaria ambigua | reverse complement strand
GCCCTGTTATATAGAGGGCCCCGTTATATAGAGGGCCCCATTGTACAGAGGGCCCCGTTCTATAGAGGGCCCTGTTGTATAGAGGGCCCCGTTACATAGAGGGCACCGTTTTATAGAGGGCACTGTTATATAGAGGGCCCCGTTATATAGAGGGCCCCGTTATATAGAGGGCCCAGTTGTATAGAGAGCCCTGTTGTATAGAGGGCACTGTTACATAGAGGGCCCAGTTATACAGAGGGCCCAGTTATACAGAGGGCCCAGTTATACAGAGGGCCCCTGTTATATAGAGGGCCCTATTGTATAGAGGGCCCTGTTATATAGAGGGCCCAGTTATACAGAGGGCCCCTGTTATATAGAGGGCCCTGTTGTATAGAGGGCCCTATTGTATAGAGAGCCCCGTTGTATAGAGGGCACTGTTACGTAGAGGGCCCTGTTATATAGAGGGCCCCGTTATATAGAGGGCCCCGTTATACAGAGCCCCCTTATATAGAGGGCCCCGTTGTATAGAGGGCCCTGTTGTATAGAGGCCCCCGTTGTATAGAGGGGCCCAGTTATACAGAGGGCCCTGTTATATAGAGGGCCCAGTTATACAGAGGGCCCCGTTATATAGAGGGCCCTGTTATATAGAGGGCCCCGTTATATAGAGGGCCCCGTTATACAGAGCCCCCTTATATAGAGGGCCCCGTTGTATAGAGGGCCCTGTTGTATAGAGGGCCCTGTTATACAGAGCCCCCTTTATATAGAGGGCCCCGTTGTATAGAGGGCCCTGTTGTATAGAGGCCCCCATTATATAGAGGGCCCCGTTATACAGAGCCCCCTTATATAGAGGGCCCTGTTATATAGAGGGCCCCGTTATACAGAGCCCCCTTATATAGAGGGCCCTGTTATATAGAGGGCCCTGTTATACAGAGCCCCCTTATATAGAGGGCCCCGTTGTATAGAGGGCCCTGTTGTATAGAGGCCCCCGTTATATAGAGGCCCAGTTATACAGAGGGCACTGTTGTATAGAGGGCCCCGTTATACAGAGGGCCCTGTTATACAGAGGGCCCTGTTATACAGAGGGCCCCGTTATATAGAGGGCCCCGTTATATAGAGGGCACTGTTACATAGAGGGCCCTGTTATATAGAGGGCCCAGTTATATAGAGGGCACTGTTATACAGAGGGCCCCGTTATATAGAGGGCCCAGTTATATAGAGGGCACTGTTATACAGAGGGCCCCGTTATATAGAGGGCCCCGTTATATAGAGGGCACTGTTACATAGAGGGCCCCGTTATATAGAGGGCCCCGTTATATAGAGGGCACTGTTACATAGAGGGCCCTGTTATATAGAGGGCCCAGTTATATAGAGGGTGAGACTGTTATATAGAGGTGAGACCCCAGCCTCACCTGAACCTGAACCTTCTAACAGTCCTCTGAAGAAATGAGGATGGGACAAAATGTCCTCACAGGACAAACATGTCCTCACTCCCAAGGTCTTCAACTCACACTGGTCCTCACATAGATAGATGTACACACACACACACACACACACACCCACACTGTGAACTGAACTAACGGTGCGTTCAGGCGCTTCTCAACAAACCACAAAGACACACTAATTTGTGTGTGATGTCAGATTACAGTAAGAACTTCAGGCTTGCCGTAGTTCAAACAGGAAGTGAGTCATTTCAGTCAGAGAGAAAGTCTTCACTCAGGACTTCCACTCAGAACAAAATAAAGGTCCCCACATACACAGTGACCTGAACACACCCATCACAGTATACACTGTATATATATATATATATATATATATATATCATTATATACACAGTATACGCTGTGTATATATAATGATATATATATATATATATAAACACAGTGTATACAGTGTATATAATGATTTATAAATACACAGTGTACTCTGTATTGAACCTTATTAACACATCACGTCCTGCAGTGGATTCATCCCATTAATTCCTTTATTGTGAAATCTGCAGATGTTTGTACTTTTTTGAACCAGCAGAAATAACGTGTTCCTCATACTGTGATGTTGTTCTGACTTCCCATATTTTATTACACGTTTACTTTGTATGATGTCATTGTAGTTTTCTGACACAAGAAGAATTTATTTCAGTAAGTTCAGATAAAATGAGGGGCTGGGGGGGTGAGCCTCCTTGCTGTCTCCATGTAAACCTGATATTTCATCTTCTTTCCTTCCTGTCTGTGTTCCTCTCAGTCTCTTCTTCCTGTTGTATCTTTTACGTTGCTGTTGTTGTTTTCTTTTGTCCCTGTTTGTTGTTGTTTGACTGTTTTTGTGATGAACTTCCTGTTTGTGTTCTTCTTCTCTTTGAATATTATATTCAACTTATGCCAATAAAGTTGGGAAAATAATTACTTTAATGGATTTAGTGGGTACCAGTAGCAGAAAGTAAGTACTGTACTTAAGTACAATTTTTGAAGTACTTGTACTTTAATTGAATATTTCCACGTTATGCTACTTTATACTTCTACCCCAGTACATCTCAGAGGGAAATATTGTACTTTTACTGCACTACATTTATCTGACAGCTTTAGTTACTTTACAGATTCAGATTATTGATGAAATATAATCAACTAATAAACATTTTTATAGATAAAGCAGTATAAAGAAGTTTCCAGCTTCAACATTAAAGTGATGAACACAAGAATGCATCAATAATTATAACAATAATATCATAAATATTATTCTGAAATGTGTTATGATTCAGAATGAGTACTTTACTTTAAGTATATTTTGATACTAATACTTTTGTACTTTAACTTAATTAAAGTTTTGAATTCGTGACTTTTACTTCAACAGAGTATTTCTACACTGTGGTATTAGTATTTGTTCGGCTTTTATTTGTGAGGTCTGGTAACCGGATGCGGCTCTTATTGCAGTGAGCTTGAACACGCAGAGGGCGGAAGCAGCGGAGGAACCGAACTTCTGATATTTTAAAGAATTTTTAAAGTTTTTAACGGGTTTGTTCCGGACTGTTCTGGTGTGACGGAGTGATCCCGGTCCCGGTGTGAACGCCCCCCTGCGGCGGGTCGCTGTTAGCTGTTAGCCTGTTAGCTTCAGAGTGTTGTAACTTCAGTCAGTTTAGTTTCAGTAAAACATGTCGGCAGGAGACCCGAGGGGCCAGTTTCTCTACCAGCTGCCGCCCTCCGTCCTCTGGGAGTTCTGCCGGGTCATGGACGGACTGTCAGACCTGGACTGGACCCGCTTCGGTGAGTCAGAACCAGAACTAACACGGTCTGCTAACATGGAGCTGGAGGTGTACCTGTCTGTGTGAAGAGGAGGGGGGGGGGGGGGGGGGGACAACAGTTACAACAACAATAATAAATGTATAATTATATGAACAAACAAATAAGTAATCAACAACAACAACAACAGTCAAACTGAAGACAGAAAGAACAACCAGGATTTAATCTGGAGGCGTTTCACTGGCAGGAGGCCAGATATGAACAGGTGAGTCTGTCCCTTTCTGATTGTTTCAAATTCTCTCTGTCTGTCTCTCTGTCTCTCTCTCTTAGCCTCAGAGGTCCTCCGTGATCAGACCACTGTGCGATTGGCTGAGAGGAGGAAGAGGCGGACCGACTGGGTGATGAACCAATGGGAGAACAGGAATGGTCGTCTTGGGGAGCTGATTGACCTGTTGGAGTGTCTGCAGCTGTTCCGCCCCCGTGATGTCATTCTGGGCTGTGAGTTCACTGACCTCTGATGACCACTGACCCCTGATGACCCCTGATGACCTCTGACCTCTCTCTCTCTCTCTCTTTGCAGGGGCGTCCAGTCTAAAGCCTTCCTCCTCTCCTCCTCCTCCTCCTCCTGCTCCTCCTGCTCCTCCTGTCTCTCTCGCTCAGTTTGACCCTCCTCCCAAACAGTCTGGGGCCCCGCCCACACTGAGCACCTGCAAACTGAGCACGACAGGTAACACACACACACACACACACACACACACACACACACACACACACTCTCAGGTCCAGGTGTTTGAAGGTGTTCTCATGAAGATTCACATGAGGAACATGTCTGAACCTGATTGGTTGTTGTCAGAGGTAGGGAGGGTGTTACTGGAGGCGTGGGCGGGGCAGGTGGTGATGTCACACATTTGTTTGACTCCAGCTGTGTGTGTCTGTCGTCATGGTGAATTAGTGTAACGTGCAGAGTCTCATAGCATCACGGCAATTAACACACCGACTGTCTCACAGTACTAGTACACACAGTATTGGTGTACTAGTACTCATAGTATTAGTACAGACAGCAGTATTACAGGAAGTTACGGATGAAGTCGCTGCTTCCTGATGTGTCATCACTCAATGATGCGTATCAACACGCTGACGCCTGTTGTTGAATCAGAATCTGGATCTAAACCTCCAGACTGAACTGGTCCCTCGTGGACTTTGGTCTGAAGTGTCACCAGTGGTGGAGGGTTAGGGTTAATCACACTGTAAAAATACTCTGTTCCAAAATAATCAATAAATAAAAATGAATATCATATATATATATATATATATATATATATATATCAGAGGCATCATAGTGGCTAAGATGACTAGGCACATGGTGCAGTACATGACAGGCATGCAAACTCCTCACCTTTCGGCGAAATTTTGAGATCAAAATGGGCCATCTACGTGATTCGCGCGGATCCGAGGAGAAATTTTTCGGGGGGGGGGGGGGGTCGAGCGAACGGAACGGAACGGAACTGAACTCTGGACTAAAATGCATACAGCCACAGAAAACTACATAGGCCTACACTCTTCTCGTGACAACAAATGTGTTAAGAGATGCTCTGATTGAAGTGGCAGTTTTACACCAATCAGGAATGAGGAGGGCGCCCCATGCTTCCGGATTTTTTCCATTGGAGTTGGAACCTGCAGCAAGGTAAGGGATGAACAGTTATAACTTCCTTAAGCTGAAATATGAGTGATATGAACACGACACGTCACGTCAACGTTGTCGTTAGATTATTCCTGCGCTCAAACCTGCGCTGGTTTCTACATTTGTTTGATAAATGAGGGCTAATATCAATTTAAATGAACTGGAGTGAGTTTCCCTAAATCATCTTAAGCCTAAGTAGCTCTCATCATCCTAGCGTCTACGGCCTGTTTCCCAAACCCTTCTTTGCTTAGGAACATTGTGAGATCACTCTTAGATTTACGTTTGATGGACAGCACTCGTTAAGAACGTCTTAATTAAGAGCAGTGCACGCGCGTTCACGCTAAGATCATCTTTGGGCAACGCACATAAAAAAGAATGTTAAGAATGTTCGCAGGATCTCTCGTTAGTTCATTTGTAGCCACTAGATCAATCGTTATCCGGAAATCCTCTCCTGCACAGTAGGCCTACCGACGTTTGAGAAAGTTTTAGCTAGAAGAGCAAGCCTGTCTCTTCAACAACTCTTAAGAGTAGCTTAAACCTTAATAGGTCGCAGTAGGCCTACCGTCTGTGCGGTCACGTCATTAATGATATTAGTGATGTCTCTCCGCCTTGTGATAATAGGTAGGCTAGTATTGCTTAGACCTCACCCTGATGAGTAATTAATTAAAACAATAAACAATCAATAGTTATAGCCTGTTGTGGTTTTAAAACAATTGTGCAAATGTTTTATCCATATCAATGGAATTAGAGCAGTATTTAAATGGAACTTAAGCCTTAAATTAAGTTAAATTTAATTGCAGTTTACTGCTTTTGAAGAGCTAGCCTACATGTGATGCCATACAGTGTGTTATATCAAGCACATGATAGATAGTGAACGTAACCTATACCTGTTGTTATTCATTTCTGTGCTGTAGGCTACCACTTCTCTGCCAAATGTTAATGTCTAACTTAAAATGTGTCCTATGCCTTGATTTCAGGATGAGGGATTTAGGAGAGAAGGATGCACATTTAATAAAAGAACTGGATGCAGGCCTCAAGTGTGTTTGGAACTTGGCCTGGCTAAAGTTGGAGTTCCATGTTGAGGTGAAAGGAGAAGACAAGGCATTCCCTCTATCAGATGTTTTCAGGAAAATAGATAAAAAGGGTCATGCAAGATGCATTCTGTGCCAGAAAGAAATTAATTATGGAAACAAAGGCAGCCATGCTTTGCTGGCACATTGTAAAACTGATATTCACAAAAAGAAAGTCTGTGACCTGTCAGGAACTCACAGTAAGACCTACTCTGAAAAGGACCTTTTCAAACCTGAGGAGTATCCCTTTTTCTTTAAACATAGATGAAAGTACAACAAACAACAACAAAAAGGTTAACGTTTGATTTTAAGATTCAATTAGTATTTTGTTGACTTTGAAACTGACTCAATGGAATTGAAACAATTTCATAATAGCCTTAAATTATATTGCATTAAGGCTGTACAATAACCATTTGCTTCACAATTTATGATTTGAAGGTGTTGTCCATGCTTGTCAGCTATTACCATGACGACCTAAGGAAAGTTCTTGTTGAGCATCTGGGGACCTTTGAGATCTTAAAAGCTACTGCTGCCAGCTTGGAGAGAGAGCTCTGTCAGTTTTTCGACCAGAAGAACATACCATGGAGAAACCTGGTAAGCATCTTGATGGATTCGTGTGCTGTCATGAGGGGTAGCAAGACTGGCTTGGAAACAAGAATCCACAAGCACTGTCCAGGCCTTCTCGACATCGATGGTGACTCCTGTCACCATATGCATAATTCTGCAAAGAAGTTTACGGAGCCATTTCAACGTTACCTGGAGCAGTTATTCAGTGATCTGCAGATGGACCATCAGTGGTGCCCACCATCAGTGGTGCCCAGATCAGGTACAAATTAAATAAATTTTAATGATGTTGGGTATTTTCTTCCTTTAGAGAATGGACAACAGATATCAATTCTGAATTTTGTCTGCTTTAGAAGCCCATCCTATATCTGGAAATTACTCACTCTTTTAAACTCAAGTACTCAGAGTACTCAAGACCTTGGTACCATTGTTAAATAGCAATATATTGCTGTAATTCCACTACATTTGGCAGGATATAAAAAAAACATCTGTACAGAGAACCTTTAGATATAGAGTAACACAAAAATAATTTCACAAATTCTCTGTTGGTCAGGTGCAGTACCTTAAGGAGGTATGCCTCATGTTGAACATTCCTCCCTCTAGTCCTCAGAGGGAGTTTGTAAACCATTGCTGGCTGTCAGCATATGATGCCAGCATGAGCACTTACACCATGCTACCAGCTTATAAAGTCCTATATTATGGGTACTTACGCACAGAAGACCATAAACTGTACCAAGAGCCCCTGGAAACCTTATACACACAATACAATGTGAGTCAGGCAGCAAAAGGCAGGATCAGGTCCTTCCATGAAGACCTCAAAAGGAAAGGTGAAGATAATCACTGATCCCCAGTTACATCTTTCAGACATGTGCAATAAAGTTATAAATGGTGAGTAGTTATTAACTAGGCCTATTAATTTATATTTTATGTATCCTCTTTTCATAGGTATGAAAGACGCATTCAGATCATCCAATCCAAATCATGCAGTAAGTATTCTGCAGCATATAATGTATTTTATAACTGTTCTAATCATATTTGGGGAATATGTATTTATCATGTGCTTTATGTTGTATTATATTTTAGCTGCTGAAGCCATTCATGGATAAGCTGAAACGGCCTACACAACTACTGCTGCATATATGCAGACAAAGCTTCCCTTGAACAGCCACATTCTGAAGGCCCTCTCTGCTCTGGACCCACTTTTGAAAGGCCATTCTCAAGCAACCATCCAATTGAAGAGGTTGAGTGGAATGTTGAGCCACCTCCTACCGACAGGTTGTGATATCCATCAAGAAATCCTCAGGTTCAATGTTGATCTCACTTTGCCTGACTTCAAGGAAGGAGATTGCTTGGTGGAGTGGTGGGATCATGTGTTTCAGAAGAAGGAGAAATATAAGGCCCTCACTGTACTGGTGAAAAGTGGTCTCTCTATCTTCCACGGGCTTAGGGTAGAGGCATCCTTCAGTCTCATGAATGAAGTAATTGATTCCAAAAGTGGGAACATGAATGTCTCAACTTTCAATGCAGTTCAGACAGTGAAGTACAACCACCAGGCCAGAGAGAAAACTGCCATGGAGTTGTTCAGAAGAGAGGATGTGCGATATGGGGAGGTGGACCGTGTACTGTGCAAAAATATCCAGACAGCCGGAACAACAGACAAACACCAGCGACGGCAGTGTTTGTTGGAAAAGCCAGAATGTCAAGGCTCTCAAAGTGCAAAGGAAAGCAAATGCCAAGTGGCTGAGAAAGAGAAGCAGGCCAGGCTGAGGCATGCAGCAAAAAACCGAAAGAGGGCCTGTGAGGTCTTGGTACAGGCCAAAATGAAAAAATAAGGACGTGCATAACTTGCAATTAATTTAGATTGTTGTGATTTCGATTGTTGTTTGGTCCAGGCCAAAAGCAACGTAGTTGTTTTGGATTGTTTTGGATTGTTATAGTAGTTTTGGATTGTCTCAATAAAAAGAAATGTATATGTTAAGTCATTTTCTACCTTATTATATTCAAGATGCCTCTGGTGATGCATTTTCATGTAACGCAGACTATAAAGTTTGCTTTTCTGCGCGCGCCGTGTGTCCGCGCACCCTTCTCACCTTTTTCACCCCTGACCAGTTTGCATGCCTGACATGAGCAGGGCCCAGAAAGGAATTGGTAAGAACACCAGAGGTGCAAAGCACCAGCTGCTGGCAGATAGAGCAGTCACTCAAGACTGTAAGACCAGACAGACCAATCTGTGCACCGTCTGGATTGACTACAAGAAAGCTTACGACTCGATGCCTCACACAACATCTGTAACTGTACAACATCAACAGGACTCTTAAGAGCCTTCATCAAGAACTCAATGGGGCTGTGGGAAACGACCCTAGAGGCCAACTTCAAGCCAATTGCACAAGTCACCATCAAGTGCGGCATATACCAAGGAGATGCTCTGTCCCCGCTGCTGTTCTGCATAGGTCTGAACCCTCTCAGCCAGATCATCGCAAAGAGTGGCTACGGATACCAGCTACGGAGTGGAGCAACCATCAGCCACCTCCTCTACATGGATGACATCAAGCTGTATGCCAGGAGTGAGCGAGACATCGACTCACTGATCCACACCACCAGGATCTACAGCGACGACATTGGAACGTCATTCAGACTACAAGTGTGGTCGGATGGTCTCCAAGAGAGGGAAGGTAGTCAGAACTGAAGGGATTAGACTACCAGAAGGCGACATAGCAGATGTTGAGGACAGTTACAAGTACCTTGGGATCCCGCAAGCAAATGGGAACCATGAAGAGGCCGCAAGAAAATCAGCCACAGCCAAATACCTCCACAGAGTAAGGCAAGTCCTGAGAAGTCAGCTGAATGGGAAGAACAAGGTCCGAGCTATCAACACTTATGCCCTGCCCGCCATCAGATACCCCGCTGGCATAATAAGCTGGCCAAAAGAGGAGATAGAAGCCACCGATATAAAGACAAGGAAGCTCCTCACAATGCATGGAGGATTTCACCCCAAATCCAGCACCCTGAGACTGTACACTAAGCGGAAGAAAGGAGGCCAAGGACTAGTGAGCGTCAGAGCCACTATCCAGGATGAAACAACAAAAATCCAGGAGTACATCAGGAAGATGGCCCCAAGTGCTGAGTATGGGCTGGAAGTCCCAAGGTCAAAATGGGACGCACCTCCAAAGGTGGTTGAGAATGACCAAGCTAAGATCCTGTGGGACTTCCAGATACAGACTGACAAACTGGTGATGGTGAACCAACCGGACATAGTGGTCGCTGTGGTAATGGGAACACTCGGGGCTGTGACCCCCAAACTGGGAGAGTGGCTCCAGCAGATTCCAGGAACAACATCCGAGATCTCTGTCCAGAAGACTGCAGTACTGGGAACAGCTAAGATACTGCGCAGGACCCTCAAGCTCCCAGGACCCGAGCTTGAAGGAGGAATAGACCGCCCACAGGGGCGAGTGGGGAATTTTTTATATATATATATATATATATATATATATATGCTGTGTGTATATGTTTGTATGTGTATTTATCTGCTCTTCATCTTGTGTTCTTTGTTCAGTAGATAAAGGAGGAGGAAGACCACTTCCCAGACCTGCCCCACCCCCCTCCAGTCTGCAGTCTGGACTCCACCAACCCCCCCAGGTAACACACACACACACACACAGAGCATGATGTTAATAATATTGAATATTATAATAATAATAATAATAATAATAATAACAATGATGATGTCGTCCCTCAGCCCCCCGTGGTGGTGGCGTGCGGCAGCGGGGTGATGTGCTGGTCATATGAAGAGGTGCATGCTGGGACGGAGGGGTTCTCCCCCTCCCTGCGGGTGGGCGAGGGGGGGTTTGGAGTCGTGTACAGAGCGTCTCTGAGGAACACCGCCTGCGCTGTCAAGAGGCTTAAACAGGTCAGCCAATTACAGTGCAGATCAGACATGACTCACTGGGACAGGGTCACATGACCTCCTCACACGCAGCCCTGAAATAGGATGTGATGTCACATTTCTGATGTAGGTAATCAATAAATAAATATTGATCAAGGCGATCAGAGACTGATAACAGAGAGACGCAGCAGTTTGTATTCTGATAATGAAACACATCACAGTGCAGCAGCGTTTCTATTGAAACTGAAACAGGAAGTGGTGATGTGACTGTACCTTTACTGTATAGTTCTGTCCAATCAGAGCGAGGTAAAGATGGTTAAAGGGAGAAGACAGAATATAAACTAATGTTTTCATCAGTCAGATGTTTCTCTGAGTACTTCAAAAGAAACAAGCTGAGGAAGAAGTGTGACCTGTGTGACTGACAGGAAGTGGACTGTGATTGGTCGGTGTGTTGTTGTTGCAGGACTGTCTGCTGGACCGGACTCTGCTGGAGGAGAGCTTTCAGACTGAAGTGGACAAACTGACAAAGTGAGTTCTGGTGATTCACTGAGAACAGATATATTAACATCACTGATATATTGATCAGTGATCAGCAGTGACGTTTCTAATGATGGAGTTCACCTCCTGAACTCACTGCAGACACAAACATGACGAGTAATCATGTGATTATTGATCCTCCTGTTTCTATTCCTGTTCAGATTCAGACACCCCAACATCGTGGATCTGCTGGGCTTCAGTGAGGGACCCGGATCAGTGTGTCTCATCTACAGCTACATGGAGAACAGATCACTGGAGGACCAGCTACACAATGTAACACACACACACCCACACACACACTCTGTGGTCAGATGTTAGAAATTAGAAAAGTTTAGAAAGTTTCTATCCTGATGTGTGTGTGTGTGTGTGTGTGTGTGTGTACTCAGGAGTGTGTGTCCCTCTCCTGGTCTCAGAGAGTCAGTATTATTGAAGGAGCATCAACAGCTCTGCAGTTCCTCCACTCCCCCCCCGAAGGACACACACCGCTCATCCACGGAGACGTCAAGAGGTCAGCGTCACATGACATCACAACACATGACATCACAACAGGTAGCAGTCATGTGACAGACAGGTGCCTCAGGTGGAGACCTGAACAGCTGTGGATTATCCCATGTGGAGCATTGCATTGTGGGATTGTTAGAAAACAGTAGAGTTCGGTCTCCTGCCAGCACCTGGTTCCAGTTTGACCGGTTTGAATATTAAGGTCTCTTGTCTCTGCGTGTCTCTGCAGTTCAAACATCCTGTTGGACCGCCACCTTGTGGCAAAGCTGGCGGACTTCGGTCTGGCTCGGTTTGCGGCTCGCGGCTTGCCGGGACGCTCGGCGGCTCAGACAGTGTCGGTCGGTAAAACGGCAACGGTCAGAGGAACGCTGGCGTACCTGCCTGATGAATATGTGAGGAACGGAGAGCTGGGGACCGCTGTGGACGTCTACAGCTTCGGAGTGGTGAGACACCGCAGGGGCTGATGGGAAATGTAGTCTGTTAGTTCACTAAAGACCGAAGACCTGTCGGTAGGTTCGATAATAAAAGACGAGTTCAGCTGTGAGTTTGTTCCAACAAGTCAAAAAGAAACGTGTTCATACGTCAGCTTCATCTCATCATGACACTACATGAGTTCTGATGATGTCATCAGAGCTCGTTAGAGTTTAATCATGTAATTAAAGGTGTGTGTGTGTGTGTGTGTGTGTTTCAGGTGCTGTTGGAGGTCCTGACTGGTCGCCGAGCTCTGGACAAAGACAGGAAGTCAGGAGAGAGATACCTGGTCAGAATTCACACACACACACACACAGTTTATAACTAGGTATATAGGTCCAAGTACAATCTTAAAACATTCTTTAAATATTGCTGTGATGTTTGGCTCAGTGATGTGGTTCTGGTTGTGGTTGTGGTTGTGTAGAAGGACCTGGTGGAGGAGGTGGAGGATGGTCCGACTGGTTCTGCTGCAGCGTCATGGAGGAAACAGCTAGATCAGCGGCTGATCGCAGGTCAGTCTGTGTGTGTTTCTCTGCTCATCCTGACTGAGATCTGTTTCCTGCCTGTTATCTGCAGCTGCTGTGTTCATGTTGTGTCTGCAGGGGGCGCTGCAGAGCCTGTTGGCTGTATGGAGATGGTGTCTCTGGCCTGCAGGTGTCTGGACAAGAAGAGGAAGAAGAGACCGGCCATGACTGAGGTCAGAGAGGCTGTTTAAAGTGTTTCTGTCCCCCTCCTGTCCAGCTCAGAGGATCAACATTTGAATGACCTTTTCTCAGGACAAACTTTACATTTGCAGCTGCACTGTGAACTCTGCAGCTGCCAGTGTTAAAGATCCTCCAGACACACAAGAACATTACAACACTCTGAGGAATCATTTGGTCTCTATGTTTTCCTAGTTACAGTTCTTAAAATGACATCTCCTTCTTCTGCCTCGTTAAAAGAATCCATTTTTAGTGTCACATGTCACAGGTCACAGTGTCATGTGACTGTGATTGGCTTCAAACTAGTTGTGATGTCATAAATCCTGCAGGTACGTCCAGGTGTTAAAGTGAGATTTAAGGTGAACTCAAACAGTTTGTTCACTGGAGGGGGTTTGAAGTGTTTGTGTGAACGTGGTGTATGATGAAAGAACATTTGAAATATTTAAATACAACTTTCATTTCCACTAACTTTGAAATGAGCTGAAATCAGGTAATAAGTCAAACTCCTATTTAGAAGTTCACTTTGTAGTTTCATTTCCAAGTTTAGGTTGCACATTTGAAAATTCAAACTTTTAATTTCATTATTATCAAACAGTGCTTTGCTTCAAGTGTTCATTTAATATTAATGTTATTAATGAATAATTATGTAATGTACAAACATGAAAATATAAATTGGATTAAACATGTTAATTAATGTTTTGTCATACACCACGAACACTAACACACTTAATATTTGCAGACGCAGATTTGTAAAAACTACTGATGAGACTCTGAGAGCAGATAAATGATCAGGATGTTGCTTGTTCAGACTGTAATGAACTGCGCAGCCTGTAGGGGGCGCTGGCAGCTCTCTACAGGCTGTAATGAACCACGCAGCCTTTAGGCATGGATGTATAATAAGAACATAGATGTATAATCAGACCTGGATACTGCGCCACCGCTCAGCTTTGCTTCCAGTGTTTCCCAGTGGTCACTCGTGGTATTGCAGCTAAAAATCCCCCTGCGGCCCAAAAAGCATTTTCCCCATAGACCTCCATTATAAAAGAGACGTCTGTCAAACTGTTGACAGGACGCCTTCAACTGCAAACAAGCTCCATTATGACTCTTTATGTTATGCATTTTTGATCCATGGAGGTTTTATATTTGTCAAACTTTCCTCGAGCTGAGAAAAGCGATATACAAATCCGTGATGTCATCACAATGTAAAGTCTGTGGGCCGAGTGGGGTGAAACACTACTGCGCATATTCAGTGGGCCGCATAAGCCGGAAGTAAACCCGGAAGATAGAAACTTTTTTTTTTTAATAGGTGCCGTCTTATGGTCCGGTATCCAGGTCTTATAATACATCCATGCCTGTAGGGGGCGCAGGCAGCTCTTTACACTGTTAGTCTTGTTGGTTTAAATGAGAAACAAACAGATCCGTCAATCCGGTGTTCCTCAAGGTTCCTGTTCGGATCCTCTTCTGGTCCTCATGTCCCTGTTCTCCTCTCAGGTCTTTGACAAACTTCAGGACATCCACAACATCGTGAGGAAGACCAGCTCCTCCTCCTCCCCCCTCCATCACCCTTATCTTCAACCCCCCTCTCAGTCCTTACCCAGACCCCCCCACCCCCTGGACTCCAGTGTGGGAGCTCTGTCCCATCAGCTGTCCAAACTGGGACCACTGGAGGACACCTACCAGCCCTCTCGGTTCTCCTCTTCCTCCTCTTTCTCCTCCCTCACCCCTCCTCACCCGCTACACTCCTCCTCTTCCCTCCCCCCCTCCTCCTCGTTCGCTGGTCCGTGTGAAACCGATGAGAGTCGAGGCTTCTCCCAGTACGACCATCGTTGCCAGTTCAGATCTAACGGGACCAGCTCCAGGTCTCTGGCTCCATCCACCGGAGACCAGTATCCCAGCCCAGCTGGGCCCGGAGAGTCCCAGTTCAGCCAGCCTTCTGTCCCCACTGAGGACCAGTACAACTTCCCTCCCCAGCCCAGCAGCACCAGTGAGAGGTCAGGGGCCGGGGCCCTCACAGGGTCCCCCACAGAACCAGACGGTGGAAGGCAGACCACAGCAGGGCTCTACGGTGTCCCAGGATGCCTCTCTCCTATGGGGTCCCTGCATTCGTCGTCCCCGGGGCCCTCAGGTACATGAACATCTCGTTAAAGGAGCAGCTCAGATCAGGGGGGTTGAGACTCAACACTTTGTATTTTCAACAGAAACCATGTTTTCAGTCTCTCATTAAAACTGTCCTTTCTTCTTTGCCGTACTCCTGAAACTCAGCACTTCCTGATCTTTTTCACATTAAAAGCCTATCTCAAAGGGAAAGGATGCAAGACTTTTAATGTGAAATTCTAGAGGAAGTGTTGAGTTTGATGAGGGGAAAAGTCAAAGTGAACACCTGACATGACCCTGTTGTATGTCCTGTGCAAACATTATACTGCATTTATTAAGACAACAGGTAAACGTGGAGGAAGTGTTGAGTTTGTATCAACAGGAGAAAGAAGAAATGAAAGCCTCTGTAATATCAGCCTGTCCCAAACAAAGAGCAGGAGCAGCTGTTCAGACTGTCTCTGGTTCTAACATCAGTGTTCACTAAGTTCAGTTTGATCACTACATTAAACACTAACTAGTTGTTTCTAAATATTTACAGCCACTAACTGCAGGTGGAACTGTTGTGTAGCTAACTGAACCAAAGCTAACGTTAGCATGCTAAAATCTGAGTAAAGAGAAACAGGTAATCTGGAGGACAGTCAACATCTCTGACCTGAAACTTGATGAATGCTGTTTACTAATAACGTCAGTCTGGAAGAGTTTAAATCACATTTAACTAAAATAACACAACAGACCTCAAATTATGAACGCTATGCTAATAACATTTGACTAAATGAGTAAATAACGTCAATTAGCTTAGCATAACCAGATGTTTCCTGCTCATTATAAAATGTGTGAATCCTACTGACTGTGAAACACTCAGATGTCTCCATGTACGCAGACAGAAATAAAACACAGATTTATCTTTTAGCCTCTAAAACTGTCATGTGTGGAAGTTATGCTAGCTTGTGACGCTACAGTGACTTCCTGTTTACATAGTTGGTTGCTCCTGATTGGACGGCACTACAGATGTTTCCTAGCAACAGATTTACACATCACTAAAGTCTTCACTAGCTGAGACGTTTCTGAAGGTTAAATGGTGCAACCTGATTTAGTGAATCACTGGTTAGAAACCAGTTTTTACTAGTTGGACTTGATGTTCAGACTCAGCTGGTTCAGCTCAGTCCTGCTCCTCTGCCCATAAAGGATAACTGGGAATTAACGGTATCTATCAGCACAAAGTGTCAAGTCTTCATCTGAGCAACTAACTTGTTAATTATTGAGTCTGAAAGAGGATTTCCACTCAACAGAATTCAGCTTGTTGAATTTTCTAGAAAACAAACTTGTTAAAATGGAGATGTTTCATAGGAATGAAATGAATCTAAAACAAATGCATTTCCTCTTCCTGTGTGTTCAGTCCACATGAATCCCAGCAAGCAGCGTTTCCTGCAGAAGAAGACTCTGTACGAGGAGGGCAGGATTCAAACTCCTGAGCTGCTGTCATCTGATCTGACCTCTGACCTCTGTATGGAAACACCCCGACATATTTAATGTTTACTATCGGCATGTCTCATAGTTTGCTTCTCATTCTTCATCTGGTCTGCTGTCACATCTGTCCCCTGTGTTGTTCATCTCCTCCATTGTCTCATTTCATTTTAGTTCAGGTCTCCTTCAGTCGTCCTTGTCTCATCACATGACCTCGTCTGCTCCTGTCTCTCAGTATTTAGTTCTGGTTCACTTCATGTTGTCCTGTGTCTTATTTCAGATGGAAGGAGGAGTTGTGTGGAGTTCAGAGGACCCGAGGAGAGCGACGAGCTGGATTATCTTCCTGCTAAACACGACTGATGGTTTGTTTCAGCAGCCTGCACAGCGCCACCTGGTGGAGACAGAGGAACAGTTTGAGAGTCGGCTGTGAACTCTCTTATCATCATGTTAGTTTTATAAAGTGTTGGGGGCGTTGCCGGCCGCAGCTTCACAGACTCCAGACGTTTGTTGAATCCGTTAACTGAATACATGACTTGAAAAGAGAAACAAGGACTGGTTTTATTTTGAAATACAAAGTGATCCTGTCTGAATCAACGTGTGAAGCGGCACTGAAACATTTCTACACTGAAATGAACAACATATTCACATATTGATTTATACAAATCAATCAGACAGAAAATGAGCCAAAGATCTCCAGCAGCACAGGGTGACATTATAATTTCACCACGCTGCCTGATGGACTGGAAACATCACGTTAGCTTGGACTATTTATTCACGTGTTTACTGATCTTTAAATTCAGACAGAAACATTTCTTTATTTGTAATTCTTTGTCATAAAATGCTGAAATACCAAATATATCATATTTGAATAGACCTGAGTTTGTCCTGATTGCTTGGAGACTCAGTCCAGTTGATTTATTTGAATTGAATTTCACTTGTTAACATTTTCAGATCTGAAACTGGAAACAACACGAACAGATAGTTGTCATGAGGTACTGAGACATACAGTATATATATAGTTCATTCTTATTTATGTCGTATTTAAAGAGTTATTTTTATATGTGGGTAAATTACCTGAACTACATGAAGTAGTCGCTCTTTGGAGGTTCAACTTTACACCTGTTATATACTTTATGTTGCTGCTTCAAGTAAAAGTGAGGTCGGGTATCCGTCTGTTCACTGTTCCCAAGATGCATCACAGCACAGTTGTGTGGACTGGCATATCCCATATGTTTTAAGGTTTGTCCCAGAAAGACTTTAGTTTTGGTCGCTTGATAAAGAAAAAGCTGACAAGGCAGAATGATTTGGTTCAATATACTATTTATTGGTGTTTATATAAAAAATGAGGAACGGCTAATTTGTATTTAATATGGCTTTATTAAGGGTTAATGAATCATTGATATGTGTGCATAGATCACTTATATGTAACTTTTGGGTTGCCAGATCTCTTTAGCTGTTCAGTTCAGCAGGTCGATCCTCCAATGGACCATTTGACCTCTGACCTAAAAAACTGCTGCAGATCATCTGCACCAAAACCTATTTAGTAACTTTATTAACAACTAAAGCCTTGGATTACTGTAAGAACCATCTGTTATTGACTTTTATTGTTATAGAGCACTTTCTAACTTTGTTTGATGACTTGTTAGAAAGTGAGACACCTGTCACCCTTTATTAATGACTTTATAAATGACTTTATAAATGAGAGATTTTTCACAACCTGGCAACCCAAAAGTTCTTGGCATTAGTTCTAAGCACTAGTATTATTGAAGACGTGTTGTAAGTTACAACTCATAAAGCATTTATAAAGGGTGACTTATTAGAAAGCAGCACCCCCCAGGTGTTAATGTTTTTTATTGTCACGTCATGTTCTCCAGGTGGTTTAATGTTGGACAGTCTCTATGGGACTGATGGAGCGCTGTTCATATGAAGGCAGTCACACACTTCTGTATAACTAACCTGGATGAAATAACTTGGCCTGTCAGTAGTAAAACACAGTTATAAATATAAAATTTTTTGCCAAGAGGTACGCATGTGCAAAATTTCATGAGTTTTTGAGCATGTTTAGGGCCTCAAAACAGCATTTCTTTCGTGCAAAGAATAATAATAATAATTCCTTCAGTTTCAATAGGGTCCTCGCACGAGTGCTCGGGCCCTAATAAATCAGGCAGGTTGTGGTTCCTGTGTTTCTCCTCCAGGCGGCGCTCTGCCCTCACTGATGCAGAAGTTTGGGAGAAATGGAGTCTTTCTGTACGGCATGAGAAGATGTACATGTTTTGTTTTTTCAAGTTGAATCTGTCCGGACATATTCCTATTAACGTAGCATCAATTTCCAGACTTTTACTATAAATTACAGCTAGTACAAGTAAGTATTGTGTACAGGATAAAACGCTATTCGTTATACTGCAGCTTATTGTAGCAGCTAACGGTACCGCGCCGCTATGTTTTTTGAGGGAAAGGAACGTTAGTCTCTCCAATGCTAACTACACATTAGCATTAAATGTTTCTTTTATTTGACAAAATCTACATCAAATTAGTTCTATTGACTAATGTGTCCCACCTGTTAAGCTTGATTACTAGTCATAATATGCGATAGTGTGTTTCACACAGAACATGTAGTTCGTTTTGAAGCTTCGTTTACCGTCAATTAGCCGCTAATCAAAGCTAACGAGTCAGTAGCGCTTGCTAATCCAAAATGCTAACTAGCTGTTTGGGGGGCTAATTTAGGACACTGTTCAACTACATACTCTGCAAATCCTAATGTGTGCTAATATGGGGATACAAAACTATTTGATGTAACAATAATATATTTATTTAGCAGGAACAGGGCTGCTCACAACACCGACACAGAAGTTGACTAGCATTAGCCTGGCCTAGCCGCACTGCAACACTGCTTGCTAATCGTCACATGCTAATGTTGTGGGGTTAGCATTAGCTAGCCACCCAGGGAGCTAGTTAGCCAACATGAATAGCATTTGAGTAGCTGGAGCAGAGAGGCAGAATCACCAGAGTCCCTGTATGTTTGTTAATAATTCATTTTATTAATTGATTTGCATTTAACAAATTGATTGTGGAGAAAATAAACTTGCTTTGTGTAATTTCCTGTGTCGGCTTGCTGTTTGCTAGCCCTGAAACTTCACCCAGGTGTGTTTGCTACCTGTGTTTACCTGCTGGCCAGCCGAGGGTCCGGAACCCGTCTGTCAGAACATCTGTTGACTTCAGTCCGCTGGATGAAACAACTAATATTTCAGGACGAGTAATTATTATTATTAATATGTGAGTTTATATGGAACATCTGCAGTTACAGATAAAAAGGTGATGAGGTCATTAAAATAAAGTACATTTTGATCTTAAATACTTAAAAACTAAACATTTTGTGCATCTTTTCTGTGGACCTGCGACATTAGAAACATTTAACTTTCTTCAACGGACATCTGATTTTTGAAATATATTTTAATAGGTCTGCAATTAATGATTACTTTAATTATCGAACAGCTTGTCGCTCATTTTATTTTATTCATTATCATTATCAACTGGTCTAAAATGTCAAAAAAAGGGCAAAGAAATTCAGTTTAAAAGCAGAAAATCTGCAAATTAGGGAAACACACCTGAGAATTGATAGAAGTTTTGCTGGAAACATTTCGTAACTGTAAACAAGTTTTTTTTCTGTGAACCAGCAACTTTATTTTGAATTTGAAAGATTCACTTTACATTGTACAGTTAACTACAGACTGTTGACTTTTTAATATAACACGTCCTCAGAAGTATTAATCGATTTAGTTGAATTGAATAATACGTTTTTCAGACATTGGATCCCACTGTGTCCTCTTGGATTTGTATTTCACATCAATCTGATTTAACGCGGCCATTCGTAACTTCTCATGTAATATGTAAAAAATGAATGAAAATTTGAAATGAACTTAAGTTAACGGGGCAGTCAGTATTAGTGTTAAACAGGGTAAAACGTGTATGAAGCTGTGCTGAGTCTGACTGACGCCCTGTGGTGGATCAGCTGTCTGTTAGCAGTTAGCCGTTAGCCACCTGGCCTCTGCCATTTCCAGCAGCGCTGTGTGTTTGGTTGCTGTTAGCAGCAAGATGGCGGCTCCCATCCCGGCGCACAGACCCTCTGCTCTGCATATTTAACACCAGCTTTCAACCTCCACAGTGCCCCCTCACACTGATGCATGGAGCAGCCGTGCAGCGCACTCACCCGCAGCTGGATATGCATTTCTATTTCTGCTGGTTTCTGTTAGCCTGAGCAGCTGCCAGTGGCTTTCTACCGACTCTGCACAGCGTTCACCGGGTTAAAATGGCGGACTGTCTACTGCAGTCTCTGGGTTAGCTAACGTCACACTGATCCCTCTCAGAATCACAGACTGGATCACCGGAGGATGTTAAATCACTTTGTTTAATAAAAGTTACTGAAACGGTGGTAGACAGCTGATCATTTCTCGCAGAAAACTCTAATCCAGTTAGAAAAGACTGGCTAGCTACATAGCCAGCTTCTGTCAAATTAGCCGGCTAGTTAGCCTCAGGAGCTAGTTAGCAGGCTAATGCTAACCCTGAGTCGCTATTAGCGACCCAGAGACGATTTTAAACTTTTTGACACAACTCTCGACTGAATTTGGATTTTTCTCCCTCACTGAGGACTGGGAGACGCGGACCCTGACAGCAGCATCATGGCATCCGAACCTGCGACCCCCGCGGTGCTACAGCCCCGCTGGAAGCGCGTCCTGGGCTGGACCGGCCCGGTGCCGCGGCCCCGGCACGGACACCGAGCCGTGACTATCAAGGAGCTAATGGTGGTGTTCGGCGGAGGGAACGAGGGGATCGTGGATGAGCTGCACGTCTACAACACAGGTACCGGTTTAACTGATCAACGTGTCTTTACATTTCTATGAAATATTAATCTGTGGAGGTTATGAAGAGATGCTAGCCGTGCTACATTGGCTTCTGTTAATGCTAACTGGAAGCTAACCGTTACTTAGCTAAATTAGCTAAAGAGCTGAAATGTTTTGTTTTGATTTTATTCTGTGGATGTGATTGAAGGGTTCCACTGGGGGTCTGATTGGTGGTTTAGCCTGCTAGGCTAGCTTAGCTTCTGCTCTCTGAAGCTAACAAGGTAGCCGCTGCTCCGCATGCTAACAGGGTTAGCTGTTTAGCTAACGAGCGGCTCTGGCAGAAACAGAGAGAAATGGCGCGGTTTTACTGAAAACATTGGCGACGTCAAACAGACACGCCCCTCTGCTGCTGCAGCGCAGAGGATGGAAACAGAGAAAATAACATAACATAAAATACCTGAAATAATATCAAGTGGGAGGTCTTAAACGTTTCTCTTTGGGATCCGAAATTAAAATGTGCGTCTCAAGCTCACACATGCGCAATTCCCCTTTCCAATAATAATTCAATAACTGTCTGAGCCAAAATGCACCTGGAAGGACAAACAAGAAAAGAGGAAACAGAAGCCTTTTGGCTCATGAAGAAAAAATAACAAGGTTGTTTTTCATGATTCATTCCTGAAACAGATTCTACACATGTGATATTTATCTTTTATGAATAAACATGAATAACGCTAGAGCTGCTGTTGATGCTGTTACAGTCATGCAGCATTATTAATCTGACAGTAAAGCTGTTTTTACAGCAGCCTCTGTTTACTGCCCCATCAGATCAGCTGACCAAACAATTAACAGATTCTGATCAAAGGGGTAAAAAAACATCTTCATTGGATAAACCTGAGACTCCTCGTTTCCGAGTGATCAGAACATCCTTGATGATGGACCTGGATCAGTTTCTGGGTCCCAGGCTGGAGGAAGTGAGGAAGCCGAATGAAGTGTACCTGTAAACTGTCTGACCTGTGGTGCTGCCCCCCCCAGCTACCAATCAGTGGTTCATCCCTGCAGTACGAGGTGACGTCCCCCCCGGCTGTGCTGCCTATGGCTTCGTGTGCGACGGGACAAGGCTGCTGGTGTTTGGAGGGATGGTGGAGTACGGCAAATACAGCAGCGACCTGTATGAGCTGCAGGTCAGTGATGTCACTGCAGGGGACGGGGCCTTGGATATATTAGAGCTTATCAGACACCTTAGAGTCCTGACCTAGCAGGTAGAGAGCTACTTGATAAATGAAACCATTAGAAAATGCAGTTATAAATGGATTAATGAAAGGGTTGGGGTAAAGTAAAGTTTAAACACATGATAAAAAAGAACACCTGAGCAGTCTGCTGAAGGACGGAGAGCCTGTATGTGAAACCCTGGAGTTCATTGATTGTTGTCTCCTTCAGGCAAGTCGTTGGGAGTGGAAACGTCTGAAGGCCAAGGCTCCAAAGAACGGCCCGCCCCCCTGCCCCCGCCTGGGACACAGCTTCTCTCTGATTGGCAGCAGCTGCTACCTGTTTGGAGGACTGGCCAATGACAGTGAAGACCCCAAGAACAACATCCCCAGGTAGTGAGAGAATGAACAAATGTTTTTTCAGAATGATGTAAATGTGTGTATGAAGGGGTTAATGGCACTGTTCCCCATCAGGTACCTGAACGACCTGTACTGTCTGGAGCTGCGGCCGGGCTCCAGCGTGGTCGGCTGGGAGATCCCGCTGACGTCGGGGCCGTCACCGCCGCCCAGAGAGAGTCACACGGCCGTGGTGACGAGCAGCCGCGGAGCCAACAGACTCATCATCTACGGAGGGATGAGCGGCTGCAGACTGGGAGACCTGTGGGTGCTCCACATAGGTAAGACAGGCTCCACAGAGGTGAGACAGGCTCCACATAGATGAGACGTAGGTGAGACAGACTCCACGTAGGTGAGACACATGAGACGTAGGTGAGACAGGCTCCACAGAGGTGAGACACATGAGACGTAGGTGAGACAGGCTCCACAGAGGTGAGACACATGAGACGTAGGTGAGACGTAGGTGAGACAGGCTCCACGTAGGTGAGACAGGCTCCACAGAGGTGAGACACGAGATGTAGGTGAGACACGAGGCGTGGTGAGACTGTAAGTGAGTACTTTAATGTACCTGATGTTGAAAGTTAATAAGTATTTAAAGCATCGTCCATCTCACACATGTTACTAAACTAAACAGACTTCTGATTGGTTCCTCTTCTGATGATGTCACAGACTCTCTGACATGGAGTAAACCGGCCCTCAGTGGAACCGCCCCCCTCCCCCGCAGCCTGCACTCTGCCACCACCATCAACAACAAGTAATACTACACACAGATACTACACACACAAATACACACAAATACTACACACAAATACTACACACAGATACTACACACACAGATACTACACACAGATACTACACACACAAATGCTACACACAGATGCTACACACACATGTTGTGAATGCATCTGTTAAGCTGACATTTCTCTCTCCACCTGTCTGTCTGTCTTTCCACCTGTCTGTCTGTCTGTCTGTCTGTCTCTCCACCTGTCTGTCTGTCAGGATGTATGTGTTTGGAGGTTGGGTTCCTCTGGTGATGGATGATGTCAAAGTGGCGACTCATGAGAAGGAGTGGAAGTGCACCAACACACTGGCCTGCCTCAACCTGGGTACACACACACACACACACACACACACACACACACACACTTGTTTTCATCACTTATGGGGACATTTCATGTAGCCTCACTCTGACATATTAAAGTATTAAAGCGTCTCTGGCCTCATGAAGCTGCAGCTCAGCTGTCACATTCACAGTGAACAGCAGCCAATCACTGTCCCCGACTCTCAGTCCCTGTGTGTGAACGGTCTGAAAGAGTAGTGACATCAGGAAGACGACACTGCGGCATGACCACCTGTCTGTCCACCTGTCTGTGTGTGTAGACACGATGTGTTGGGAGACGGTCCTGATGGACAGTGTGGAGGAGAACATCCCCAGAGCTCGAGCAGGTCACTGCAGCGTCGCCATCAACTCCAGACTCTACATCTGGAGCGGCAGAGATGGATACAGGAAGGCCTGGAACAACCAGGTGTGCTGCAAGGACCTCTGGTACCTGGAGACAGGTGAGGAGGACTGACTAATACTGTAACACCTGGAGACAGGTGAGGAGGACTTCTACTGTATAGAACACATGCTAGTGTGAACTACATGTAGCTAGTACCTGGAGACAGGTCTCACCTGTCTATCTGACTCTGTCTGTCTTACCTGTCTGTCTGACCCCGTCCCACCAGTCTGTCTGAACTGGTCTGACCCTGTTTTACCTGTCTGTCTGAACTGGTGTTACCTGTCTGTCTGACCCTGTCTCACCTGTCTGTCTGAACTGGTCTTACCTGTCTGTCTGACCCTGTCCCACCTGTCTGTCCTCAGAGCGTCCCTGTGCTCCCTCTCGGGTGCAGCTGGTCCGGGCCAACACGTCGTCTCTGGAGGTGAGCTGGGGGCCGTCACAGACCGCTGACACCTACCTGCTGCAGCTACAGAAGTACGACATTCCCGCCACACCTGCCTCTAGCCCCGCCCCCAACCCTGTCCCCAAGAGCCCCGCCCCAATCGCCACAACACCAGCTAACCAAAGTGTCCCGTTGTCTGGCATCACGCTGGTCCCCTCCCCCACTGCAGCTGCTGCTGCCAAAGTACCAGGTAGGTTTACACACCTGTACAGGTAGATCTACAGGTGAAAAAAGCAGGTAGATCTGAATGTTTCCTGTATCCCTGCAGCTGTCCTGAAGGTGGCAGCAGCTCCAGGTGCAGCAGGCGGAGCCTCCATTGTCACAGTGAGACAGGCCACGCCCAAATCCCCGGTCGCCATGACGACGCTTCCTGCAGGTGTTCGTATGGTGGTACCTGCTCAGGCCGGTCAGGGGACGGTAAAGAGATCTTTATTGTTCTTATCTCTTAACTCAAGGTCCACTTGATTTTTCTGGAACTTTTAACCACATTTTACGGTCTTCATCAACAGATGAAGTTTGCTCAGTTGTCATGGAGATGGATCAGTTGTTTCCATGACAACTGTTGTGACGTGACCAAGTTGCATGAACATCTGATGAGACCTGAACCATCTCCATGACAACTGAGCAACTCCATCCACTGAGGAAGACCATGAGATGTGGTTGAAAGCTCTGGTAAGAAGGTAGTTGGTAGACCTTGAGTCAAGGTGTTTTCGTGAAACTTCTGTTTCAAACTGAGATTTAATGTTTGTTCTTGTCAAAAGAAATCTTAGCACAAAGTCCACTTCCTGGAACTTTTCTGGAGCTTTCAGCTACATCCTGTGGCCTTCTTCATTGGATGGAGTTTGCTCAGTTGTCAGTAAGTAAGTAAGTTCAGTTATGTGGCGTTTCACCAATCAGCCATAACATTATGACCACCTGCCTAACATTGTGTAGGTCCCCCTTTTGTCACCAAAACAGCCCTGACCCGTCGAGGCATGGACTCCACTAGACCTCTGAAGGTGTGCTGTGGTATCTGGCACCAAGACGTTAGCAGCAGATCCTTTAAGTCCTGTAAGTTGCGAGGTTGGGCCTCCATGGATCGGACTTGTTTGTCCAGCACATCCCACAGATGCTCGACTGGATTGAGATCTGGGGAATTTGGAGGCCAAGTCAACACCTTGAACTCGTTGTCGTGTTCCTCAAACCATTCCTGAACCATTTCTGCAGTGTGGCAGGGCGCATTATCCTGCTGAAAGAGGCCACTGCCATTAGGGAATACCGTTTCCATGGACTTGGTCTGCAACAGTGTTTAGGTAGGTGGTTCGTGTCAAAGTAACATCCACATGAATGGCAGGACCCAAGGTTTCCCAGCAGAACATTGCCCAAAGCATCACACTGCCTCCGCCGGCTTGCCTTCTTCCCATAGTGCATCCTGGTGCCATGTCTTCCCAGGTAAGCGACGTACACGCACCCAGCCATCCACATGATGTAAAAGAAAACGTGATTCATCAGACCAGGCCACCTTCTTCCATTGCTCCGTGGTCCAGTTCTGATGCTCACGTGCCCATTGCCCATCACCCTGTCGCCAGTTCACTGGTTTTCCTTCCTTGGACCACTTTTGGTAGGTACTGACCACTGCAGACCGGGAACACCCCACAAGAGCTGCAGTTTTGGAGATGCTCTGACCCAGTCGTCCATCACAATTTGGCCCTTGTCAAAGTCGCGCACATCCTTACGCTTGCACATTTTTCCTGCTTCCAACACATCAACTTTGAGGACAAAATGTTCACTTGCTGCCTAATATATCCCCCCCACTGACAGGTGCCATTGTAACGAGATAATCAATGTTCTTCACTTCACTTGTCAGTGGTCATAATGTTATGGTTGATCGGTGTATACGACCTCCTGTTATCATGTGACTGAGATTCAATACTATTCAAGTCGTGATCACTAAATTATCTCCTGAGCAGCTCCATCTGCTGATGAAGGCCACAAAATGTGGCTGAAAGCTTTGGAAAATATCCAGCAATTGGATTTTGTGTTAAGAATTCTTTGTCAAACTTCTGTTTCTGAGAAGAATGAACTTCTCATCAGTTTAATCCTTGTTCTCCCTCCTCCTTCCTGCTCTCAGCCAATAGGAAGCAGTCCTCAGATGAGTGGTATGGCGGCGCTGGCGGCGGCGGCTGCAGCGACTCAGAAGATCCCTCCATCCACCGCGGCGATGCTGAACGTCCCTTCAGGAGCAACGATTGTAAAGACAGTGGCTGTGAGTCCAGGATCCAGCAGTCTGCCGGTCAAAGTGGCCGCTCCAGTTACGCTGGTACATACAGTACACAACTGTGATACTACTGTTAGTACACACTGCAGGGTACACTGGAAATACTCAGGGTACTGTTAGTTCATCACGTTTATTTGTCCCCTAACACACGAGGAAACACAGGTGTCAACGCGTCTTTTTTTTTTTGTGTCTCAGGTGAGTAACCCGGCCACTCGTATGCTGAAAACTGCTGCTGCTCAGGTGGGTGGAGCTTCTGTAGTCTCCACCCCCGGGACCCCCAGCCGACCAATTATCACGGTCCATAAGTCCGGCACGGTGACGGTCTCCCAGCAGGCTCAGGTGGTCACCACAGTTGTGGGCGGAGTCACAAAGACCATCACTCTCGTTAACAGTCCACTCAGTATGGGAGGAGGCGGAGCTCTGGTGAGTGATGTCACCTGCTGGTCACTGAATGATTTTATTATCACCACCTGAGGAGTATTAAACTGACTGATGACTGTAACTTAACTGTACTTCTTCTTTCACTTCGTCTCAAGTTTATACAATCAATCACAATCAATAAGAGGTGAATCGATTAGCGGATCAACAGAAAATTAATCGGCAGCTATTTTTTAATAATCAATTAATCATCATTTTTCAAGCAAAATCCCAACATTCCCTCGTTCCTCCATTGCGATTTTCTGCTTGTCTTTGTTTTATATCATTGTACACAGAATATCTTTGGCTTCTCTTAGAAGATGTCACCATGGAAATGTTGTTTGTACATTAACCGATTAAATGTAATTAAACATAATTAGCAGATTAATCCTAATGGGTGTAAAATAAACAGAAAGGGTTTACCTGAGTGAGTTCTGAGTATCAATGAACCTCGTGGTTTAAAGAGTGAAGAGCTTTTAGAAAGAAAAGGCAATATAACAGTTATAATCTAACACGGTTCATGATTCCCCAGACGTCAGATGCTGTTTAACAAACCACTTCAAATAGAATTAATGAATTCAATTCTCTAAAAGGGATTTATACACAGAAACCTGAACCATCAAACCAGTAAAATATGACACCAAAACCTTTTTGATGCCATTAGGGAAGTAAATGCGACTCATTATAAACAATAAACCTGCTGACCTGATGACATCACTCCTACCTGGGTTTCAGATCGGTAACCTTGGTAACCTGGGGAAGGTGGTGTCAGTGGTTCAGACCAAACCAGTTCAGAGCGGAGCAGTTACTGTTCAGGCGGGGAGCAGCCCAGTCACCCAGATCCTCCAGGTACTGAGATGTACTACATGTTGACACCTTAACCCCACACACACACACACACACGTTGACACCTGACACATTAACCCCCCCCCCTCGTATCAGACGAAGGGCGGTCTCCCAGCAGGAACCATCTTGAAGCTGGTGACCTCAGCAGATGGTAAACAGACCACCCTTCTCAGCACCGTGCAGGCCGGATCCACACCAACCAAACAAACCATCCTGGGCGTTGGCCCGGCAACCTCCAAACCTGGGACCACAATCATCAAGACCATCCCAATGTCTGCGCTACAGGGGGGGGCAGGTACAGGAAAAACACACACCCACCTGCTGCTTTTTATTTTAAATTGGATGATTAACTGAGTGAAGCTCCTCCCCCTACAGGTGCTAACAGTCCAATCACGATCCTGACCACCAAGATGGTGACACCAGGAAGTGCTGGAAAAATTATCACCACAGTCCCCAAAATCAGTGCAGCCAGCCAGCAGGGGCTCACACAGGTAACACACACACACACACACACACACACACACACACACACACACACACACACACACACACACACCTGGAGCAGATACTTAATATCCAGAACCTAAAACACTGTCCGGTCCGTATCAACCGGTACAAACATGTGGTTCTGTGTTCAGGTGGTGTTGAAAGGAGCTCCGGGGACGCCCAGTACGATCCTCAGGACCGTCCCGATGAGCGGAGTCAGACTGGTGTCACCGGGAGCTGTCGGCACCAAGCCCACTGTCACCACACTGGTCGTCAAGGCAACCACAGGTAAAGACTGGTCAGGAGGAGTCCCTCAGCTGTAACTCTGATCTAGCTTTAAAGCTCCGCGTCCGTCCATCTGTCTCTGAGTGGACGGACTCTGACAGGTGTGTTTGTGTCTCAGGTATGTCCAGTCTGGGGACAGCAACAGGAAGCGTCTCCACCACGGTGGCAGGAGGAGCGGTCGCCACCGCCAACGCCTCCCTGGCAACGCCCATCACCACCCTGGCAACCATCGCCACGCTGGCAGGCCAGGTTACCACGGCAACCGCCACAGCCGCAGGACCCAAACAGGTAACGAGACCGAAGGCTCTGTACTGTAGTGTAGTACTGTGGTAGTACTGTGGTAATACTGTAGTGTAGTACTGTAGTGCTGTACAAATATTGTAGTGTAGTGCTGTAGTAATACTGTAGTGTAGTACTGTAGTGTTGTAGTAATACAGTAGTGTAGTACTCTAGTCATACTGTCATGTAGTACTGTAGTGCTGTAGTAATACTGTAGTGTAGTAGTGTAGTGCTGTACAAATACTGTAGTGTAGTACTGTAGTAATATTATAGTGTAGTGCTGTAGTGTAGTACTGTAGTCATACTGTCGTGTAGTGCTGTAGTAATACTGTAGTGTAGTAGTGTAGTGCTGTACAAATACTGTAGTGTAGTGCTGTAGTCATACTGTAGCATAGTACTGTAATCATACTGTAGCGTAGTACTGTAGTCATACTGTAGTGTATTACTGTAGTACTGTAGTAATACTGTAGTGTAGTGCTGTAGTCATACTGTAACGTAGTACTGTAGTAGTGCTGTAGTCATATTGTAGCGTAGTACTGTAGTGTAGTACTGTAGTCTTACTGTAGTTTTGTGTCTGCAGGTGACTCTGATCACGACTCCGAGTGGGGCAGAGGCTCAGCCGCTGGTCCAGGATCTGCCCGTCTCCATCATGGCTTCTCCTACTTCAGAAGAACCTGGAAGTACTACAAGTACTACTACTACTACTACTGCAGGGGGAGAGGCTGGCGACAGTGCGGCTGCCACAGGTACAGAAACTACTACTACTGCAAATACTAGTATTAGTTATCCAGCTACTGTACAGGATACTCGGGATACAAAGACTACCACTAATACTGCAATACTACCATCTGCTGCAGTGACGTTAGTCTGCTCCAACCCACCCTGTGAGACGCATGACACCGGCACCACCAACACCGCCACCGTGGCCTCCGCCGGCATGAGCCAAGTGCTGCAGGTGAGCGGCCTGTGAAGAGTTGTAATGTCCGTCAGTACTGATGTGGTTCTGTCAGTGGTCACATCCTATAGAGCAGCAGAGGGAGACGCTGCAACAGTTCAGACCCCGTTCTGTTGGCGTGGGAAGGTGCTCAGTCACAACATGGCTGACAGCTCAACCAGGCAGAGCTGTGACATCAGCTTCTGTCGTAAAAAGATAACTTTTATTAATCTGATGAATTGATGCGAGAAGAAAAGTATTAAGAGCCACAAATGGCTGTTAAATGCATGCAGTCTGGTCTGTATGTGTTTATATCACAGCAGTCTGAGTCAATACAGCAACCAGCTGTGTGCAGTTTATAAAGGTAACAGGTGTGTGTCAGCTGCTCTGCCAGGTAACAGGTGTGTGGTGGTTCAGTGCTGAATCCGAAACCTTCAGGTCCTCCTCTCTCCTCCTCAGGTGAGCTCCAACCAGCCTTCAGTTCAGCAGTGTGCTCCTCAACATCCTGTCAGTCTGAACGGAGGGAACACCTGCTCCAATCCACCATGTGAGACCCATGAGACAGGAACCACCAACACCACCACCACAGCTGGAGCTGGAGGACTCAGACAGGTGAGAGAACACCTGGCTGAAGACAGGTGTACGCTGAAGGTCACTGATTGGTTAAAGGTGTGTTGATGTATGTACACTAAACAGTCTGCTTTTGTTTCAGGTGTGTTCAAATCCACCATGTGAGACTCATGAGACAGGAACCACCAACAGCGCTACCACAGCAGGAGCTGGAGGACTCAGACAGGTGAGAGAACACCTGGCTGCAGACAGGTGTACACTGATGATCAGTGATTGGTTAAACCTTTGTGGAGACTGAACTTAAGGGTTTCTGCCCCCAGGTGTGTTCCAACCCGCCGTGTGAGACCCACGAGACAGGAACCACCAACACCGCTACGACCGCTACAGGTAACTTGCTGACACACCTGGAGCCTCCTATATAACCGGTAAAACATGCATTACTCTGCCTCACACAGAGAAGATTATAAAAACCAATAGGAAGTTCTACCTGAGACGTACGAACACTGAACTGATGATCCGCATCACAAATCTCAGTTCAGTTCTCTGAAGGTCCTGATCCACAGAAACAAGCGATCAGACGTCATGACAGAACTGTACAACAGGTGAGAAACACGTCATACACGTACATTAGTCAGTAACACGTCATGCTGAAGGGGGGCAGCAGGTGCATGGAGCCAGCTCACCTGACACACACAGCATGAGGGAAACACTTGTATGACACACCTGTACGCTGCTCGATGTTTCCTAAAAGTTTCTTCCTCTGGTCTGTATTTGAGATGATACAGTAGTTTTGGATGTTCACCATTTATACCATTTGTGCGCCTCCTACACACACAGTTTTAAATATATTTAAAGTCATTTCAACTTTTCTGTCATGAAATAGTCCTGGAAAAGGATCAGGTGTCCTGGAAAAGTTCAGTTGTGCTACAAAATGACACGCGGTTTGTTTAATGAAATGTGCCAGCAGCTGTTTGTTTACATGTTGTTGCTCGGTAACACAGAGTGTTTGAACGCAGCGTCTCGCAGGGGGAGGTCCTGTTCTCCTGCTGGATTCAGCAGGAAGTGACATCACTTCCTGTCCTCTGTCTCCAGCTCAGCAGTGTGGAGACGGTCTGCAGGGAGACTCCACAGACCCCTCCTCCTTCTCTGACCCCGCCTCCTCCACCACAGCCAGTCAGAGCAGAGCTGTTACCACGGTTACACAGGCCACACCCACCCCCGGGCCATCCATACCTGTAAGTGACGCGCTCACATCGTCATCGTCAGCGTCTCTGATGTCCCATGATTCCCTCTGTCTGTCTATGTGCAGGAGATCTCCTCATTGGTCGGAGAGAGCAGGGCGGAGTCCTCTGAGGTGGAGGCTGTTGCCACGGTGATGACAGCAGCAGCAGAGGGGGAGGAGCCTATGCAGACAGACAGCCAATCAGGGCATGTGATGTCATCAGCAGCCTCAGTGTTACAGGTTCATGTGGAGGGCAGCGAGGCAGCAGCACAGGTACACACACACACACACACACACACACACACACACACACACACACACACACACACACACACAGATAACCAATCAGCTCGTCCCTCTCTAACCCCTCCCTCTCTCAGATGGACAGCGGTCTTCCTCAGGAGCTGATGTCATCTGAAGGGGACGGAGGTGAGGTGGTCTCCGGGGCGACGACCCTGATGGTGACGGGACTGACCTCGCATCAGCTGGCTGTTACCACGGCAACAGAGGATGCAGTTCAGCAAGCAACGATACAGGCGGTCCTGCAGGCAGCAGGACACATGGGTGAGATACAGAGATGCGTGTGTGTGTGTGTGTGTGACTGTGAGCCAACACTAGAGGGCTCCACTGGTCCACCTGGCTCTTAGACTCTGATCCTGAGTCAGGTCTCTGATAGTGTTTCAGACCAGGTCCAGAATTTTGGACACTGATCACAGTGGAAACAGACTCGTGTTTGTCTTCCTGTTGCTTCACTGTGATGAAATCTCAGTCGAACACCTGGACGCACCCGCAGGAGTTATGACATCACAGCCAATCAGGGTCTAGTATGAAACTGACACAGCGTGACGTCGTTTTGAGACATTTTCACTGATTTAGTATTTAATTAGTTAATTAGAAACCTGGAATTTAGAGATCTGCAGTGTGGGTCCAGGTTAAGTCTGGAGTGACGTGGTGGCCGAGGATCTTGGTCTGGACTTTAGTCCGGTTCAGAACTGATTCTCCATCTTGTGGATCTGCTCTGTGTCTGTTGGTGCAGGAGACAGCTCGGTGGATCAGTCCATCCCCATCGTTCTGACCCAGCAGGAGCTGGCAGCTCTGGTCCAACAGCAGCAGCAGCTGCAGGATGTCCACAACCAACCAGAACCAGAACCAGCAGAACCAGAACCACAGCGCAGCAGCGTGCCCACAGGTAGACCAGCAAACATAAACCTGGTTTTTAAAAGTCAGGGTCTGAACCCTAAAAGAAGAGTTTTCCTTTGATTATCAGTGAAAACATCCTGCCCCCCCCCCCTTTCCCAGAGGGCCTTGCTCCAGCCGACAGCCTGAATGACCCGACAGCAGAGAGTAATGGACACGAGCTGACATCATCAGCAGTGACGAGCGCCGTGGCCCGATTGGCCAGTACGTTTGGCCCCGCCCCCCCTCTGACCGCCAGCCCGGCTAAGATTCAAACTGCCGCGCTCACCGAGGTGACCAATGGCATCGCAGCAAGTGCAGGGGTGAGAGACGCAACAGCAGGGGGCAGTATGACGCTAACAACACGCTAACAACATGCTAACTCTGTGTGTGTGTGTGTGTGTGTGTGTGTGTGTGTGTGTGTGCAGAAGCAGGGCATCCAGGTGAGGTCATCAGCGAGGGACAGTCAGTGGTATGACGTCGGCATCGTCAAAGTGACCAACATGGTGGTCACA
>VMKM01003562.1:0-33584 GCA_008360985.2 Macquaria ambigua | reverse complement strand
ATCACCTTGAACTTTGTACATTAAACAATTAATCAAGAAAAGAATCTGCAGGTTAATCGACAGTGAAAACAATCATGAGTTGCAGCCCCAGAGCAGGTTTGACACTGGATTCATGTTCAGTAAAATACTACACAACCCTAACCCTAGTTCATAAATCTTACTTTTGTGGACCTCAGTTACTGCACCAGCTGTGGTTGCTGGGCATGTGCAAATATAAGTGTGAGATAAAGGTTTCCAGGCTGTATTTGATAATGTAATGGTTATGTAGTTAATTTGACAATGATACATTGGTGTTATGCTTCACCAGGCACCTTTAACATTCACAACCTGTTCATCTGGAGCGTCACTTAAAAAACCACAAAATGAATCACACAAGGGTTGCAGAGTGAGGCAGTTTCCCTGTCACATGCTCGTCCACTAAACTTCCCTTTTTTAACAATTCTCGTCTGATTCCAGTCCCTACATGAAATTAACAATTTATTATTCATCAAATGGCTGACTGAGTTAATTGTGTTAATGTCACAGTATTTAATTGCTCTTTTTTATTATAATGCCTAATCAGTGTGAGCAGGTCAAAGATAAGGTTCTGTAAAAACAAGGACTACATTTGTGGAACATCTAGGAAATTAAAAGTACCTTGTTGAACATGAAGGTGATGAAGCCCTCTTTGAAGACAAGGGTAAGGTTGGCCTCGGTTTCCTGACAACCTCCATCTGCTTTGGTCAACTTTGGCTGAACAATGAAGGTTCCATTGGTCTGAAAGATAAACAGAGAGAAATCAGGTAACTGGAACCTTGTATCAGATCGTTCCAGAAGGTACCAAGGCAGCTGCAGGGTTTCTTTAGAGAAACACTATTACCTTGTCATGTAGGATTGGAAATTGTCATATGACACAAATGTGACACACATCTGACCTCCCACAGTCATCAAATGCACCACAAAGAGGAAATTAAAACTTGCATGAAAACATTTTCTCAATTCCGGAAAATAGGATGCTGACAATTGCATTGCTGAAAGCTGAGTCAGAGGCTCGTGCTGAAAGTTTTATGCATGTTGACCAATCTCTAAATGGTTTAATAAATCCCTAAATGCAAGTTTAAGATTAGAATCTGCTCAAAAAATTAGCTAGACCTCTGAACTATCTTTTCTGGGGCTCTTGCTGTGTGACTGATGAAATGTACCTCAGGTGTTGCCACTCGGATCTGTAGCGCCATATGAGCTATCAGGCAAATCACTTTTTTGTCTGTCGTCACACTGTAGTTCCCTACTGTCAAGTTGGCAGAGGGAGTAGGTTCAGGAGCAGGTGGGACTGTAGGCTTGGCTGTAGTGGTTGTAGACACGGTGGTGGTGGTATTAGGCCTGGCTGTAGTTGTTGTAGACACGGTGGTGGTGGTATTAGGCCTGGCTGTAGTGGTTGTAGACACGGTGGTGGTGGTATTAGGCTTGGTGTTAAACTCAGCTGCAGGGGCCATGGTTACAGAAGGTTTGGATTTCTTTTCATTTTCGGCCAATGACAGCGCTTCAGTCAAAAAAAACAGAGGGAGAAACAAACCAACTTCAATTTCCATACATAAATCACGTCCCAACTTAGTTATTTTTTACTTAAAGCTGCATTCATTTTTTTCACACTTGGGAGTGGAAGAACAAGCTGAAAACATAACATCTGACATATTATCAGCTAAAATGAAGTTTATCATGTACACATCTAGCAGGCTCAGAGCAACATTATCATTCATTTGGAGTTGTGCCACCTGATAATATAAATCCAATTGACTCCTTTAAGCCTTGTTTTGGTCTCCACCAACTACTGAAAAAAACACTGTTCTTCACCAGCTAGTCGCTATCTTTATCTATCTGCTCTTTAGTGCTGGGCAGGTAGTGTACAGTGGGTTGATTAGCTTTCACTCTGAGAATGGCTGCCTGCTACTGCTGCTGAAAATTTGTGAGCTGTAAAAGCAAAACAATGAGCTTGAGCTGAGGGGAACCGCAGGGTTGGGTGATAATTATCTGGAGGTGTGTCACTACAAGTGATCCTTTTCACATTACACAATATAATTTATTCCATTGTTAATATAAAAAATATTGATTAGTGCAGCTTTAATGTTTGTTGACTAAAACATCTTTGAACTGTGAGCAGCTCAGTCTTTTAAACAAATATAGTAAAATTAGCAGACTGACAGTTTGATAGCGAGACTGTTTTTCATGTTGACGTCAGCTGATATTGCCATATGTAATTACACAAATCTGCAGCACATTTATGACACTGTGATGGGTTTTCAGTGCACAGGTTATCTGCTGGTTCAGGCAGGGGTTATTGAAATGTCCCATTTTATGATTCAGATAGAATAGGTGGCTGGGCTTTGAACACACATGGTAGATTTAAAAAAAGTGTCACTTTCATGTTACTGATTGTGTTCAGCTTGAGCCACACAGATTAATAGGGGGTTTTAAGCAGGCATAAAGGAGTAAATACAATCTATGACCACCAGTCAGTGGTCAGCATTAAGTAAACGACACAAATTAAATTTCATAATTCTAGACCACATGATTTAATATCTATTTTAGAGTAATTAATTTGACTTAATTGTACTTAAGTATTAAGTTACTTACTTAGGCTACTAATATTAATTGTACTCCCAAAGAAAGCCCAGGAAAACGTACTTAAGTGGTGTAAAATTTCAAATGCTAATATTCACTGCTGTTTGCAACACTGGAGTTTGGCCTTCAACCCAAGTTGCAGATTCATCTTGTCCTCTAAAAAAACAGCCATCTCCTGCCAGCAGACATGTGACTCAGACCTCTAACACTATCGAAAGACTGCGGAAATTTCTGTTCCCCAAACAATCCAGGAAGTCACAGGGTTGGTCTCATAAAAACACCAAATGTCTCATTTATACACACCAAATGAAGATCACCTGATAAAAGCATAAAGTCTGCGTCCAATCATTTAGAGCGTCCAGTTTTGACATTTGTCACTACGTGAAGCAACACAATTCTGTTATAAAATACTTATTAATGTACTTGAGCAAAACTGTTTTTGTACAAACTAAGTCATTCACTAAAGTGCTAAAAAAAAACCCTATACAGAATGTTTTTGCTTTCATTTTGACAAAGTGGTCGAAATAGAAAGTGTCTTACCTGAGGCAGCACAGAAGGCTATAAAAACGAACACAGCGGTCCTCTTCATGGTGACAGGTTGCTGCTGCTCTGCTTCTCACACAAGTTCAATGTACAACAACAGCGCTGCGTCTTCGCTGATAAACAAACAGCCGCGTCAAGCTGCTGGAGGAATACACCACGACCGGAAGTATAAGGTACAGTCGATGGTACTAAGGGGTACCAAATGGCCTAGAAAATGTAATATTCTTAATACATTTTTTATAAATATATTTAAATAAAAAGCTATGCCTTTATATATATTATAGTATTCTTCATATTAATTTCGTGTTATATCAAAAATAATATTTGATGTTTTATTTTAAGAAATTAATGTGATTATTAGGACTTTGGAGATTCTTATTCAGTTTTCAGGTCGGTTTGTCCCAACTTTGTGGTAAATGAATGGATATATTCATGGATTGTAATATAAAAATGTTTTAATGGGTTTTCTGCATGGATTAAAGGGTAAAACAAAAAAACATTACAAGTGCTGCCTGGTTTGTATCTTAGAAGGGCCTTAAGATTTTGTCAATTCATTCAAATTGTACATTGCAAATTCAAATTGCAATACATCAAGGGGTTTAGATGGGTTTTCTGAGTGGATTAAGTAGTTTTAAAGGCTTGTACATTGTTTTAATTAAAGTGCAAATTCAGGGGTTCACTACAAATTTGACGTTAATTAATTGACAGTTTAATTAATAGGCTAACCTATAATAAATAGAGATGATGAATGAGAATAACCAAATCATTACCATAATCTGGAGTAAGTCGTTATGAGTCACATATTTTGAAGAGGCAGCTGTAGTGCGCTGTAGCGACTTTATTTTGAAAGCAGAAGCAGTAACCGGAAGCGCTAGTGTTGATTCTTAAGCGCTAATGGTTCTTTTAAACTTGTCAACTGATAGCATTACTCAGGAAACGAAAGCAATGTGAAGCAGCAGGGAGGGAACCCATTGCCTAAATTACGAGCGAAAGGTTATTTTACACCAGAACGAAACGAAACCGGTGTTAAACTGGACTGACTGCACACACACACACACACACACACACACCAGACCTGCCTTGTTGGTTTGTTCATTCTTCCCCGTGTTTAGGACTACATTTACCATGGTCACATCTCAGCTACCAATATAACATACATTTTACTGAAGAAAGAAAGTGGCTTCCTTGTACAATGTACAGGAACACACACAAGAACGAGGCTACTAATAGCACCAGTACTTTAGGCCTAGAGGCAGTGGTAGTGGTGGTTGCAATAACAATTCTGGTTAGTAGCAGTAGTAGTAGCACTTTAGTAGCAGCAGTAGTAGTAGTATAATAAAGTAGTAGTAATAGTACAACGGACATAGTCGTGATAGTAGTAGTTCTAATAGTAGTTGTAGTAGTAGTTGTAATAGTCGTAGCATATGACTGGTAGTAATAGTGGTGGGGGTGGTAGCAGTTATAGTAGCAATAGTAGTAGTAGTTATACTATTAGTAGCAGTAGTAATAATAGTTATAGTAATAGTAGTAGTACTTGTTAGAGTAGTAGTATGTAGCCAGATTAGTAGTGGTATAATAGTAGTAGTACTGTCTTTAGTAGTCATGACACTATTAGTTATAGGCTAGTAGTTGGAGTAGTATAATAGTAGTAGTAATAGTTGTAGTAGTGGTATAAGTAGTAGTAGTACAAGTTATAGTAGCATATTAGTATTAGTAGCCTAGTAGTAATTATAGTAGCCGTATAGCACTGGTAATAACAGTAGTAGTTACTGTAATGTAGTAGCTGTAGTAGTAGTATTTATAGTAGCAGTAGTCACAGCAGTGTTTTAGTACAAGTAACATTATTAGTTACAGTAGTAGAAGAGGTTGCAGTGGTAGTAGCACCTGTAGAAGTAGTAGAAGGACAAGGAATGTACCACTGAGGATATTTCCTGACTTCATGTGACACAGAAAGAGGAAATAAGTTGTTTCCAAAACACACACACACACACACACACACATGGTTCACTGTGACACTGTTTAATTATGAGCTTGTCTAACATGCAGCCTAAAGAAGGAACCTGTATTGTCAGAGTCAGGCCTGTCCTCACCTTAACCTTGTGTACAGCAGATGCTTTTGAAGTGCTTTGAATGTACCCAAACATGTGCCCTGTCAGCTCTGTTCCTGGTTGCATTATGGGAAGTGTAGTATCCAGGCTTTTTGGAGCTTAATCCACACTAGGGACTGAAAGTCGCAATATCTCAGCCTCTGCTGTCTAGATATTGACCGTTCTTTTTTCAAAATGTGTCTCTAAAGTTGCTCGGCATTATGGAAGTGAAATAATAAATCACTAGAATACTCCATTAAGACATATGTAGAATTTATTGTTCTGATATTTTTTCGTTTAAGGCCCAATTCGTGTACAAAATATAGAAAAAATGACCACCACCAAAATTTCAAAACAGAAGACTGGAACCTGCTGTTGCTCCTAACAATTAATCTGAGTTCTTATGTTTTGCTGTTAAAAGTTCGACAACATTAATAAACATTGCAGTAAAACAGGTTTATATTTTGAATTCTGACAGGCTAGGAAGCACAAACATTATGATTATTATATGAATAATAATTTATTCACATACATACATGTATGTGATATAATGTATGTATGTGAATAAACCTCAAATTTATTTGGTCAAACATGATCAATTGGGTCTTTAATCTAGCTGCTGCTCTGCTTTAGTATGAAACAAAAGCACAAGGTCAAATTTGGTCTCCGTCTAAATTATGGCAGCTCTGTTTTCAATTTCCCCATTGGTTCAATTTCCCGGGAAAATGTTATGATAATAAGGTCACTCTCTGCCAATCCCGATGCAGCAAACCCAACTGGCCCCGCCTTCGATGACGACAAATAAGAGGAAACTGTACAATACCATAAAAGGAAAATACTCCCGCATGCGCAGTGGTTTGAGTTTTGTTTGAAGTGAACTGCTGCCTGGGACTGCCCTACAAGCTGCAAAGTCGCCAAGCATTTGATTTTAACAGTATATTTTTCTCATTTCCTCTATATTCTTTTAGTGCATCTATGCATCGTAGAGACGATGTTAGGCCATCACTATCCAAATGCCGACAAGTCGCAACAACTGGTCAACTATGTGGAGGATTATCTGGAATGTGTGGAGTCCCTGCCTTTGGACATACAAAGAAATGTTTCTCTGCTTCGAGAAATTGATGCAAAGTATCAAGGTACTGTGTTTACATGTTTTTATCATTAATTACAACTGCCTTGGCAAACATTAACGGCAGTCTGACAGGGTGTGCTGAAATGGTGGAGCAGGCGCGAGCCTTGTGTTCCCATTTTGCAAAAACCGAGCGCCCCTTGTTCATATCTACTTCGATAAGCAGTAATGCGACTAGCTGAAATGTGGGTAATTACATTGACGAGCCAAGTGTTAAATAAACCAGTTAGCCATCCGTCAGTTAGCATAGCCCGGATACACTCCGTGCTGTTTTGTGTGTGCCACCAAACTCAATGAGAAAAAATCTGAAATTTGATATTTCTTTCTCTCAGCAAACGTATATATACATTATGACCTGATACAAGATCTCTTATGAATACTTGGTCTCCAATGACAAATTCGGCATCAATATAATCTAAAAACTAGCACTATGTAATAATAAAATCTCAACTTTTTCAATAGGTACACACTGCCGCCCACTACGTTTCCGCGAAGGATTATTGTACGAATACCAGGGGAAACAATTAATAAACTTGGGCATTTATTTCAATTAAACGCTGCTTGGGGTATTTAATGTATGCCGAATCTCGGAACGTAGATTAAAGATGTCTAGAAGATCAGAGATTGTGTTTATTGAGGTGTGAACCCTGCGAACCCGATGACCATGGTTAACATACACTGCCGTGTTTTTAATGTAAAAACAATCCTCATTGTTGCTTTATGTTGACGCAGGGTGAGCAGCGGCTTACAACCTGCCTCCGTTACCAATAAGTTCCACGACAACATCGACAGATAATATGACAAACACCGATAGAATTAACGACGCATTACATTTGAGATTGTTTTAAAGCGAGATAACGCATCTCCGAGGGCTTGTACGGTATCTGCCCCTCCACTCTGCTCCGTCAAGTGTAAACCGCAGAGCCGGATACCTCCTCTTCTAGGCAACCCCCTTCACATCTCACTGCCGTCATTTCCTGTAGGCAGAAATTCACTGCGGCTCAGCCTTCCTCCTCACTTCTTTTTCCTTGAGGTTTTTCGGCAGTCGGCATCCTTAACGTTGCATTACTGCCTCCTTCTGGATATAGTCTTCCTCACTGTCCAATTGTTTATAGTGTCAGAAGCTCTCATTAAACAAAATAGCCATTTTTCTACCCTCCACACTCGAATATACTTAATTGCCCTCCTGTTTCCCGTAATTGTGTGATCATCACTTGTCTTTCTTCTATATATTGTGTGCATGTTACTAGTAGAATGATCCACTGTGTCGTTTTCATGACACTGATGGTGTGTCCAATTCTCAGTCTGCTCATTGTTACTTGGTCTTTCCTGTTAGGTCCCCTACTTTTTACCATTCCTACTTTATTTTGGATTGAGTAGATGTCATCATTTTGTTACGTTATCCCACTACTGTTGATTTATTTTTCTCCACACTAGGCTTTTCCCCTCTGATTTTGAAAGTCAAATACTAATTTCTACAATTTCTTTTTTGATTGTTTCTTTTGCCACTTTGTCTGCTTCTTTGTTTCCAAGGATACCTGAATGTGCTGGGATCCACATAAATGTGATGATTTCCCCTTGACTAACTATTCTTGAATTGAAGAGTTCATAAAGCAGATCCTGATGATTACTGGTTGTACCTGTCTTAATGCTCGTGAGTAGAGGGTGACACAGGAGTGGATTTTCACTCCTGTCCCGTCCCACTCCCACAAAAATACTCCTGTCCAGTCCCAGTCCCGGAAGAGTGACTCCTGTCCCCTTCCTGTGTTATGTGGCTGCAACCAACCAGCCACCAGAGCAGACAGGAGAAAATAAAAAAAGACAACAGAACAACTAGCATTATGTTCAAAATAAAGCAAATAGTGTTTATTCATATTAGAACTGCATATTTATATATAAAACGGACCTATTGTTAGTATGATTCCCGTCCCACCCTCTCCCCTTGACTTTTTTCCCAGTCACGTGATGAATAGTGTAACCCCCCCCCCCCAATCCCTACATATGAGTATTTTGGTTGATCTCACCTGTTCAGCCCATTTTAACGCCATCAGCACTGCAAACAGTTCAGCAGTATATACATTCAAATAATCTGACGTTCTTTTGCTAATTTCCACCTGGTAACTGGGAATCACAACTGCAGACCCTGTTGCATCTGTTTGTGGATCCTTTGATCCATCAGTAAAAGTCTGTAAACAGTCAGCATACCTGCGGACCTTATAGCCCTCCTCCAGGCTCAACTGCTGCATGTGCAACTTCAGTTTCACTTCAACAAAAGTTTACAGTGTCTGCTGAAGACTAGCAGCAAGATGCAGATGAACTTCAACCCAGTCTCTAAATAAACATGTGAACCTTATGTTTTACAGATATAATGTGTCAGCAGTAGAGCTAGTTTTGTGTAGCTGTCATACTTCACGTTTTAATATTCATGTAAAACATTAACAGCATTAACAGACACTCTGAGGCTGACACAATGTACCACACACACCCGTCCTTTATTTTATTTCATGTGTTGTATTTTTCTACCTTTTTATAGTAATGTATACTTTTTGAAAACTTTCAAAATGAGAAAAAATAGGCAACTTACACTGTAGTATTTGTAAAGGTAACTGCAAATACTGTAATAATAGATAAATAACTAAATATAGCTGATGTAGTCTACAATCTGACTGTATACATTATGATTGTAATTTTTAATTGTTACGTTTTTTTGTCTAGTATAAACCAGCAAGTCTGTGTTTTTATTAATATAAGGCACCATACATTAGATATTTTGTTGTTTGTTATTAACAGAAACTCTCTACTTTACAGCATTTTACAGTAAACTGATAAGATAAGAAATGCACTGCAGTGGCCATGAAATGATTAGCAATTGTGTTGCAATGCTGTACCTGACTTATGTTGTTAACATTAGATAGATCACATCCCTGGTCATATTGTGCACCTACTTAACAATATATGCCAAAAGAATACAAAGAAATCAATCAATCATCATATCATGACATCCACCTATCAATTGATCTTCAACTTTTAGCAGCACGTAGCTAAGATTTGCTTACTCCAAGGATGAAATATTCATCCTCTCCCTCGTCTTCCTCCGCCTGCTGCAGTTCCAGGGGTACGTTTGCCTGCTCCGGTAACGGGGGTGATGAAGGTGTTGAAGGAGGCGAGTAGTCCTCTACGATTGAATCGAGGCTAGCATCCAACTCTGAATCACTGTAATTCTCCATGTTTGTTATGACACGCCCACTTTTCAATGTTTAAATCAAATTCCTCCCATCGTTATGTCCCGCCTGCCTATCTTGTTTCACTCGGAAAACAGCCTTCTAGTGTCAAACTCTGCACAGTGAAGTCAACAACATTACAGTCAAGGAACAAGAAGAAAAACACATCAAGGGGACTTGAACATTTTTTAATGCTTACGTATTTATTATTAATTTATAATTTGTTATATTTATTCTTTTTAAAATTTCCCCTCACTTTTGATTCTCAGTGTCATTAATTAGTAAAAACCTCTCTCCTTGTCTTGTCTTTGTATCTTACTTTGTAGAGGTGCTGAAGGAGGTGGACGAAGTATTTGAGAAGTACAAAGGTGAGCAGGATGCAGCTCAGAGAAAGCGCCTGCAAATCCAGCTGCAGAGAGCGCTCATCATCAGCCAGGAGCTGGGCGACGAGAAGATCCATGTAGTGACCCAGATGACGGAGCTGGTGGAGAACCGCTCCCGCCAGATGGACTCCCACTCCCTGTGCCTCCAGGAGCCGAGTGAGGCCGAGCGGCTCACTACGGAGCGGCGCTCCAGCGTCCAAGACTCCACGGCCCCTGAACGCACCTCGGCCCGCCGCCCACGACGCCAGCGCAACAGCGAGAGCCGTGATTCCAGCCACCCGTCAGCCAACGGCTCTCTGGTGGACGACCCCGTGGAGGAGCTGTCCATCCCTCCGCCCCGAGAGAAGAAGTCCAAGTCTGCAAAGAAGAAGAAGCGCAAGGCCAAACAGGAGCGAGACGCCTCGCCGGTCGACTTCGCCATCGACCCCAACGAGCCCACCTACTGCCTCTGCGAGCAGGTGTCATACGGTGAGATGATCGGCTGCGACAACGACCAGTGCCCCATCGAGTGGTTTCACTTCTCCTGTGTGGGGCTGACCTACAAACCCAAGGGCAAGTGGTACTGCCCCAAATGCAGAGGGGACAACGAAAAGACCATGGACAAAAGCCTAGACAAAAACAGAAAAGACCGCAGATCCAGGTAGTGACCCGTCTGCAGTCGCCCCTCACTCATCTGGAAGATGTCTTCAGCCTGAGGGTTAAGATTATCAGCCGTAGTTGATAACAGTACTCGTGATGTTGTAAGAGCACAATCGAACACCATTAGTAGCAGCGCTTATTATTAATCAAGGACAAGTTGTGATTGAACTTGTGCTGTTACATCACTTGTTCCCACTGGCTATAACTGTACTGTAGTCTGTAGGGAGTCCAGGTGCTGCAAGAATCATCAGCTTGAAGCTGCCATCTTCCTCAAGTGTTTTGCTTTTTTGTGAGACTTATCGTTTTTATTTTGAATTAGGAGAAAATGAATCTTTTGGTTCCCTTTTCATTCTGGACTTGGTCCTAATAAAAATTAGGTATTCCTGCTAATGGTCATTATTTTCTTCAGTTTTGGCCAAACAAATTTTTCCCACTTTATTTTAACTTTCTTAATTGTACTCAATTATTTGAAATCAGTGTCTGTCCCTATACAATAATGGCTTGTAGAGAATAACCTACCAATGTAATATGTTTACAAGAGATTGATATTTAATTGAGGAGATGATTGTTGATGGGACACTGGAATAGGATGTCATGTTTGTGGAGTTAATGTTTTCACTGGTTCACTATTGTGTACATTTTTTTTTATATTCATTAAAACAAAGTATAGTCATTCAGTTACCATTCAGTTCTCTTTTCTCCTGTGACATTAAGTATGAAACCAGGTTTCTGTACAGCCTGAATCAAGCCAGTACAGTCTGCTGTGCTATTAGCCAAGATTGTTTTTCACTCTTCACATTAATATTCTTTTTTTAGCCACATTAGCAGCGGGCCTCTGGATTGGCAATGTTAGTCACCAGTTGTTGGTCCAACACTTTGGTCCAGAGTGAAATATCTTCATAAGTATTTCATAGATTAAGAAATTTTGAAGAGACATGCTCTCCAGAGGATAAAGCCTAATGACTTTGGTGATCCTCTGACTTTTCATATTGCATATTTATCAGGTCTGACGTTTCCACTTGTCCATCACTTCAGTTTATGGCAAGACACTAATGACTGAATTCCTATCAATCTCAGATGTACTTTGATATCAATGCTAACATAGCATGTTACATGCTAAATGTAAACATGTTACTACTACATTAATGTTAACATGCATGTTAATGTCTAGTTTTTCAGTACCATTTGAGTCGAATGAGAATGTTAGCATGTTGGCTAATTTAAAAGAAGTTACACACTGTTTGCATCTGGTTTCACTTGACAACACACTACAATTATATAACATAAAAAAGTAGCTAATTTAGGATTTAAATGGTGTGACTACAAGGTCAGCAGTGAGGGTAACCATCTTGGAATAATGCATGAACATTCCCAAGTCAAGTTTCCACTTTATTGCTGCAATTCATTACATTACATTAATAACTGGATTCCCATCAGCCTCAGCTGTGCTTTGATATTAATGCTAACATAACTAAATGTAAGCATGTTACACTGACATTCATGTTGACATGCTAGCATTAGCATGTAAATGTACTAAATGTTAGCATGTTAATGTCTAGTCTTTCCGTTGTCATTTGAGCCAAATGTAAATGTTAGCATGCTAATGTGAAGATTCACCTCAAAGCACAGCTGAGTTTAAATAGAGCTGAGGCTGACAAAGAAGTACAGCTTAGACCAGTGAAGTACTCAGATCATTTACTTAAGTACCAGTACAACAATGGAAAACTACTCCATTACAAGAAAAGGGCCTGCATTCAAACCCCTGCTTAAGTAAAAGTACAGAAGTAATAACAGCTAAATGTACTTAAAATCTCAGTTAAAATACTCACTCTGCAATAAAATGTCTGTACATCATGAATGACATTATTATATTGATAATACTGATGCATCCATGTGTAACCAACATTTTACTGTAGTGGAGTAAAAAGTACAACATTTCCCTCTGAAATTTAGTGGAGTAGAAGTATAAAATAGCATAAAATAGATATAGTCAAGTACGGTACCTCATAATTGTACTTAAGTGCAGTACTTGAATAAGTGTACTTGGTTACTTTCCATCACTTAGACTGATTAATTGAGTCAAGTCTGACAACGTAGGGTCTGAAATCTGAAATGTCCTTAACTGGCCAGTGTATAGAGGAAAAACCCTTTAGATTCAGGTATCAGTCTGGCCTTTCCTGTGCATGCCACCACCAAAAGGCCACACCATAGGCTAAACCTTGACTTTTGCCCCACCAGTGTAAGTTGTTTTCTCTCCATTTTCATCCATCTAATAAATTAGTTTTTGGCATGTAATGAGCATTACAGGTCAGGAGACACAAGTTTATATTTTTGTCTCCACAATTGAATTCCTGTCTGCACAACTCTTACCTGAATTACAATACAGTAGGACACTAAAATGCATTTTCACCCTAATGTAAATATTAGAACTACTCTAACATAATTAAACACCACTGCCTGATTTTAACCTCAGTATAGAGTACATTATAATTGTCCTTACCAACTTAACTTAAACAACCAATACAACTAATTGAAAGTTCCCCAAAGCTGAGTTTCTTATATTCTACATATGCTCACCCAAAATGTAGTGGTCTAGTTGAGTGCTAAATTTAAGTTAGCTTTTGGTTATAGGCTTGAGAGGTGATTATACATGAATTTTGCAGCTTTACTATGCCCCAACAAGTTGCTAATAAATGGCAAACAGCGTACTGCCCAAAAGCCTCTTTTTTAGTTGATCAGTTTTTCTTATAGCTCAGGTCAGTTAGCTTCTGTTACATTGGTGCTAGAACTGGTAATGGTTGATTTGTGGCGGTGATATTACCAAATGTATTAAAGTGAGACTATGTCACTTTTGAAAGAAGAAAGGACACATTCTTCTTTTAAAAGAAAAGTTGAATTCATAACCAAAAACACACTCTGGTCATATCAGACCAAGTAGCAGTTTTGCTGCTACTTGGTCTGATATGACCAGTAGCTTATGGTGGCTAATGTTAGCTAATGTTAGCAAACTGACTTTACTGAGTTAGTTTGCTGACTTTATGACTCTTGCCTAGGCTACTTGTGCTATTACGTTTTAGCATTCACCATTATTGTGCACAGTGGTGGAAAGTAAGTACTTTTACTCAAGAAGTATACTTAAATACAGTTTTGAGGTACTGGTACTTGAGTATTTCCATTTTATGCTACTTTAGACTTCTGCTCCACTACATTTTGGAGACAAATATTGTACTTTTTACTCCACTACAGTTCTATGACAGCTTTAGTTACTACTTACTTTGCAGCTTCAGATTATTAGATTATTAGTACAAAATGTAATCAACAAACACATGTTGATGCATTATTATAAAACAAGCTACTCAGCAGTATATAAAGTAGTTAAAATTAGCCCCACCTTTACCAGCTGCAACATTAAAGCGATGCTTACACAATGCATCAATAATTATAATCCAATAATATAATAAATATTATTCTGAAATGGGCCCTTCTGCACAATGAGTATTTGTACTTTTGGTACTTTCATTATATTTTCACACTAATACTATTTCTTTACATTTTTTAATGTTCAGTTTTTGTTGAAACAGTTTTAGAGAGGTGTTGATTCAACTTTTTAGTCACTTTGGAGGCTGTAGTTTATGGTGCTGTTGAACTTACTGCATTATACTGACAGGTGTCTAATATGTAGTCTTCACTCAATGATCTAAAAAATCTAAAGCCAGTGGACCATGGAGGAGCTAACTACAAAACCTTATTGCTGTATATGACAGTATATTTTCCCTCAGGTCCAGTGAATTGGTGTCATGTACACACAGTTGGAGGCATCAGAACGTGTTTCCCTTCCCTCTGGAGAAACTATTTGCTGACATTCATTAAAATTCATGGACATAATAAAATTGGTTACATGCAGGTTTGTTATTAGGACATCTCTGTTTGCTTAAATAGCAGTTTATAGCGTCAGTGTATCTTAAGAACATATAAAAACAAATACTTACACACCACATGTCCTGCAAAATGATTGGGGGAAATGTAATGCAAACAAAAGTGCATAGGTTATGACACCAAGATATCAGTGTAATGGTGTTTATCAGCACAACATGAAATCTGTTCTTTAATGAATCGGAGTGTCTTTCTTCTCACTCCATATGTCATGATAAAAGATTTAGTTTGCTTTTGTTCTGTCATGTAGCACATACTGGGTGCAGAGTGTGCCCTACGAGCCCTCCTCCTCTTCCTCGCTGCTGCTGGACTCTCCAAACAGGTCTCCGTCTTTAGAGACTTGGGTTGCTGAGCTGACAGTTTGGGATGTTGACTTGATACTGATGAGGACGGGGCTGTGGCTGAGGCCGAGCAGGACAGAACTCTCATGTCCACGAAGCAGCTTCATACAGCGGACATGTGCATCCAGAGAGAGCACAGACAGGACACTGCCTGCCTCCAGGTCCCACAGGCTCAACTGTCCTGGATTATTATAGCAGCATAAAAAGTCATTGTTGCACATAGAGACATTCTGCTGTGTATGATATGACAGTGAAAATAAATATGTTTCCTAAGGTAGTAATATGCATAGTTTTGCTCTTATACAGATTTTTTAGTGAACCGATTTTTGGGGGTGATGTGTTATAATCCTTATCATTTCAGTTCTGGATGATTTGGCGACACCTGTGGTTACTGGTGGTAACAGCAAGTGTGTTTTAACAATGCAGGTCCCAGAGTTCCATTAGAAGTGACACGTTATCAACTACCTGGGGGCAGCAAACATGCTGGCTACTTTGCAAGCCCCCAGGAACGGCTCTGGTCATAGTGTAGTGGCCACAGCTGGAATGCCAAAGTCATGTGACACCCACTGGCCCAAAAAGACTTTTTTCCTATATACAATCATTACAAAGAGATGCTGAATACAAACACCCTAAAATAAGTTTTTGCATAATCACAATTTCAGCCTTTGGTCCAATAAAAGGCAAGAACATTTTGAAAAGGCACATCAGTAAATTATTTTCATGCCCTTCATGTGGCATGTCAGCAGAAAGTCAACTGGCTTAGCCAAAGAACTGGAAGAACAGAAAAGGACTCTAAAGCCGTGCTTAGACCGACTTTAGCCCTGTATGCAAAAATGCAGCCCTCTCCTTCATTTGAATGAGGACAGTCCTGCAACACAGAGGGGATGCCGATGCAGGGGGCTTAAGCAAAACAGCTGAACCAGGCTCAACTTTTGCTGCAAAGCAACACAATGCCATCTGGGAAGGGACTGTGTTGGCCAATGAAATACATTCAAGCACACATTCCAGTAGATTACTTTGTAACATGATATTCCTACTGTTTACCTTGCAATTGCTGGGATGAAAGATAAAATAACTGCCACCGTTATTATTTCCTGGAGTTGTGGAATTCTGTCTCAGAGTACTATAAACCTCTGTGCATTGTTCTGGTGTCTGATAAACCGTCAAACCTATGAATCTGTTACTCAAACTGGACTTCCTGGATCAGATTTCATGTCTCACTGGTACCTGAAACAACATGCCCCCACGCAGCCCCCTGTGTTGTTTCAACATACAATGTTCGTGATCTATGGTCAAATGTGGAGGAAGCCTGAAAAACCTTTTCGCCATATGCTAAGGCTGGACGATTAATCACTTTTATATTGACCTTGCAATTTGAAAGTATGATTTTCAAATTGCAAGAGCCTAAATTCTAATAATCATAGTGAACAGTGTCAAATTGTAGGAGGCTGGAAGGCCCACCCATGGTCCACCCACACAGGGGACTTCACTTACTGTGGCTAAAGCTGCGTTTCCACCAAACACTTTCAGTATAGTACCCTTGAAACCCAAACCTAATCTGTACCTAAACCCTAGATCTGTTTTGTGTTTCCACCGCAGATAGTACTCTTAAATGTCGGCGGGGTGGTTACCGAATGGTAATAGCTGCGTCAATCACGTAAGTAGCGTGACATCATGTCTAACACGACACAGTAAACAAAGGAACACAATGGAGGACATTGAATGTTTTGTGTTCTTTCTTCTTGGTATGTGGCTGTTTATTACAAGGAGACAAGCTTTGTTTGAGAAAAGGCTGCAGGCAGCAAGGAGAAATACTCCTGAAATGCGCATTGAGTCCTTTGTCGTGCAAGAAGTGATGATTCTGTTGACCAGTGTTTCTAGCTCCACCTTTAAGTTCCGGGTCAGTGTGCTAGGTACCTCAACAAAGGTGTAACGAAAAAACGGGACGGAATGAAGTGGTTCTATTGGTACCATCCACAACTTTTGCCAATAGAAACTCGAAAATAACCGTTCTAATGTGTAACAAACTGAACTGAACTGGACTGCTTGGTGAAAACTTAGATCTCTTTTCAGGACAGAGTGGGTGTTGACAGACTGAGCTTAATTCACATCTCTCAAACTCTCATGTTGGCTTTGTTGCCAAATTACAAATTGGGACAAATTACATCTTTGTCAGTTTTACATAGTGTTTGGTGACCTCAAATAATTCTCAGCATAGCTCTGCCCACCTTCAACTGTAGCAGAGGTCTAATCTAGCAAAAAGACTTCTGTGTGGGCGTGCAGGTCCTTTAAATTTCAGCTGCTTTCACCAGCTTTAATGACAACTGTCACCAGCAAATGTACTCAGCTGTAGCTAATTAATGCTGATTCTGTTTGCCTGTATATGCTAATATGCTCTAATCATGTAGAAACAAGATTCATTTATAATTATGCTTGGTACAAATGTATCTTGTTTAAAACTACGTAGACCACAAATACAGGCCTGGACTTAGCTGTAATTGCAATTTGAAAGGCAGACTCTGCCAGTAACAATGAAAATTACTATACAGAGAGGCAGAATGAATATACATTGAATTGAACTGCTTCAATTTGATGTGGATCTATAAACCCTTTAAATGTGGTCAATTTCAAATATAATAAATCATAATAGCATAAGCACATAAATAGGCTGTTAAAATAGCTGCATATATCAGCCTGGGCCTACACTGATTACACTTGCTTGTAATATGCCACCTTAATGTGAAAGAGTCTTGAGGAAACAGTTTTTAGCACCACAGTGTGAAGACAAACACACCTCAGTCATATGACTGAAGCCCTAATACATCTTTCCATTCCTTCATAGGAGCTTTTAATAACTTTCAGTTCTGTTTCCTACCTGACAACAGAATGGCTTTGGCTCCTCCCTCTGTCATGTAAAGCTTACTGGAGACTTCTATTGTCAGATTCCCATAGCCACAGATGCTCCTATAGTTTCTCTTGAAGGGGTCCCACACCTTCAGTCTGCCAGAGCAAACATGGACAACTCTAATGATTAAAAATGTGGAAGCATTTAGCACATCCAAACATTTAAAACAGTACAGAATTCACCATTGGGTTTGTCATGTTAGCAAAATGCTAATGGTACCCAATGACAGCACGTTAAGCATCATTATCATCTCTGACAGCAGGGCTGGATTAACCCAACAGGGGGCCTGAGGTAAAGATTTACCGCAGGTCCCTATTCAACCCCCTCACCCCTCTCGTGTTCTCCAAATTAGTTTGGTTATAGGTTGATTAAATCTATTTATGAATATGCACTATGTAACTATAATATCAACTAAAGTGTTAAAGGTATTAAACACCTGAAGGCTTTTACCATTTTAGTAAATCAGTTTATCAAACTACCAAAGTAATTGCCACACAGTGGTTGACTGCTTAGTATGTATATGGCATAAGTTTATAGATTTCATTGTCAATGAATATTTTTTCAGCAAACAACAAAAATAAACCATCAGGTTTAACAGCAACAACAACAAAAACCCACTCACTAGCTTTCTCTGAGCTTTCAACTGCATCTCATGGTCTTCATTGGCGAGTGGAGTTTGCTTACATGTCCTGAAAGACATGACCGTGATGGAATTTCTGTCAGGTGATCCACTGAGGAAGACTGTGAGATGCAGTCAAATGCTCCAGAAAAAGCTACTAAGTGGACCTTGAGTTAACATCATTTTTACTGTAAATATTGTTTCCATGGTCGAGAATTTGATGTTTGTTCAGATATTTCAGTTTTGTAAGAAGCACAGCAGCTTCACGCTGCAGCAGACCTTTAATTCCTCTGGAGCAGCTGATTTTAAGCAGTATTTGATGTAATTGAAGTAGTAGTTGAAGCAGTACTTAAGGCAGAACTTAAAATAGTTGAAGTAGTAGTTGAAGTACTTTGGCAGTAGCTGAAGAAGACAAAGCAGTATTTCATGTTGCTGAATCAGTAATTTAAGTATTTCAAGCAGTAGGTGAAGTAATTGATGCAGTAGTTGTATTGTAGCCAAATAGTTTGAACATTTGAAGCTTAAACCAGTCAACGTCCTGTAATAATCAAGAAACGAAAAAGTAAAAATGTACAAGTTCACTGAACAAGGAAGTGATGTCCTAACTGAAGACCCGCCTTGATGAGAGGACTGACAGGTTGCATTTTCATTTTGACACCAAAAAAGCGTGGTGACATGTAAATGTAAATATAATAGACTGGAGGTTCTGTTTTACTTATTGCATTTGAATATTGCCCACTGTACAGCAAACAGGTTAAGTCTTTGAAAATGAAATGTCAAATGCCATTTTCAAATTGTTAGAAAATTGTATTTTAACACATGCATATGTGGAAAATGATAATGCTATTGTGGAATTTCATTTTCATTTTCACATGTTTCATTGAACTGATCAAAAGAACAATTGGCAACATTTGATGTTGAGATAACTGTTATGATTTGGCACTATATAAATACAATTGAATTGAATGTGCATCCTATTATATTCTATAATATGCTTCTTTATAATTTATGCTTAGTTATAATAACTAATAAGATCTGCATAACCTGCTGGTTTGATGGTGATGAGGAAAATAAAGCCCTGATACAGAGACGGGATTGATCCTCTGCATGTAACATGCACCTTTATGACCTGTGGTGCACACACAAGCCGTCTTTTTGATGTAACTGTTTGATCTCTTTTTTTTATGTAATAAATCTTGCAAGGGAACACTGAAAGATAGTAAAAAAAAGAAGAAAAAAAAGACCCTCACCTGCACTCCCAAAAAAGTCAACTACCCTCCCTTCAGCAAAAATAAAAATTACAATATCCTGTCCCTTTTTCCAGCTTTATCATAAAAAAGAACAACATAAAACCATTGGAGTAGAAATGACAAAAAGGTTATAGAAATGCCAGTGTATGTAAGTAGATTTTTAAAAGCTGATCTGATAAGGACAGGGACATTGTTCCACAGTGTTGGAGCTAAAACCATACATGCATGATCCCCCTTAGTCTTAAGCCTGGAATGTGGAACTCTTAACATTTGGTTTCCAGATGCAGAATAAGGGATTAAAAGATCTGAAATGTAAAAGGAACGCAAGACCATGTAGGGGTTTAAAAGTAACTAACAGAGTCTTCAGAATTGAATTCTGAAATGAATAGGGGGAGCCAGTGTAATTCAGCCAGGACTGGAGAGATCATTTCTCTGTGTAGTGTTTGTTAGACGTTTTCTGCTACATTTTGCACCGACAGTCATGCATCATTCAGGCAAGTAAACAATGAATTGCAGTAGTCCAGGCAGGAGGAAATTAGGGTGTGGATAATAGTTTGTCAACTATGTTTTTGGGGAGCTTTGATTTAACTTTGACAATATTTCTGATTTGTAAATAACAAGACTGAACAAGACTCTTAATACGCTGTTTGAAGCTGAGGTATTGAAAACTACTCCTGAATTTGAGTGTTTTGAGTTAGTTGTCCAAGTGGTCCAAGGTTTGGTCTCATCAGTGTTCAGTTTCAGGAAGTTGCAGGCCATCAAGTCTTTGATGGTGGCACGGCAGCATTGCAGGGAATTATGACCTAAAGAGATATACCACCGGGTGTCATCGGCGTAACAGTGGTAGGACACAATAGGCGTTTTCGTACCAGAGGAACCTTTCCTCTAAGAACAGTCGGAAGTGTTATTGGAAGTTATTGTGTTCACACTGCAGGAACGATCGTAGTTCTTAGAACACCATATATGGGACTTGTATAGCTCCTACTTCAGAGGAGGCAGCACAAGAAGAACCTTGAGTGAAGTAAGTGTACTGTGATTGGTCGAACACATGAGCACCAATGCAGCACCGTCAAACGACATCTTTAAAAACCTGTGTATCAGCTCGTAACGGTAGCCTTAAACACTGGACCAAAACGCGGACAAATGGACCGAAGTCCAGGCTTTATTGAGCATATATGCGATGGGGGAACACGATTTTGACTCGTCAAAGCGAAATCTAAAAATCTTATATATATACCAACTGCTGGCCAGATTTGGCGGTGCGAATGCAAACAGAAAAAAAAACCCTTGAAGGTATGTAGTTCTTGGGGAGCTCCCCAGTGGACAGTTCCTCTCGGGGAGTCCCCAGAAGTGTTTGGTCCGAAAACACCTAGTGATGAAGTGATGAATAACATGTCACTTAAGAAAGCTGAACACATTTACCTGTTTTTTCCTGTGACCCCAAAGACAACTCTGTCTGCATTGTCTGTGATAGCTACGCAGCAAACTCCAGTCTCATTCCTCAGTCTTTTCCTCACCTAGAAGAATTTGTACAAAACATAACCCGAGGTCAATATGAAATCTCAAATCATCCCCAGGGCAATAACAAATTGCCTGTTTTGGTCATCAGAAAATTGACAAACATACGGAATAACTGTTTAAAATAAACTTAAAGCAGACATTTTAAGACCACAGTTGATGTTCAAGCAAACTGTAACAAACAGTGACCACCCACCGTTCCTTTGTGCAGGTCCCACAGGGTGATGTAGGGGGTCCTCTGGTCGTGGTTGTAGTTGGTCAGCACCAGGTGACTGCCGGTGTAGGTAATAGCTGCAGTGTAGAGGCTCAGCAGTGATGTTTTGTCCTCCAGGGTGTGGAGGTGTTCCTGCAAAACCATGCTGAAGACATTGAGGTGGTGTGCAAAGTAGGAGCACACCACCACCTAAAACATAAAGGTGTGTAATGTACAAGTCAGTAATGCACCAACTACTGACAATGTAATGAAACTTTATGTAATAAAGCCAATAATCTCAAAACATTTATGCAGTAACATTATTATTGTAACATGCAGTAACACTCTTTGACCAGCAATGTTGACATTAGTATTCAAAGGTCATTAACATATCTTCCACATTAAGTGAAATAAGTATAAGACACATGCAGGCTGGGGCGTCTACAAGGCATACACATAACGTCTACACATTCTAGCTGTGGTCTTTCATATAATATATGCCACTGTCTCTATCAAACGCACTATCACTATCAAATAAAGGCAAAATGCTAAAAGATAATCAGAAAAAAAAGTGCTGGTTAACTGTCAGCTCGACAACAATAAAGTGACAAGAAATGTCATGTCGGTCCCCATCTCTCTCCCTCCCTGCATTTCCTGTCATCTTTCTACTGTTGGTATCAAGTAAAGGCAGAAATGCCCTCAACAATAAAAAAAAAAAGAAAAACACATCAAGCAATTTAAAATGGTTTCATACTCCTTGTTATAGTGTGTGGAATACTACAAATATACGGGCTCCTTTATCAGCCGAAAAACATGGCAATCTCCTCTGCAGATAAAAATGTGGATGTAGAAGGGTTATCCTGTCCTCTTACTGTGCGTTGCTCTTTTGCGGTGTACCTGTTCATCTCCACTGAGGAGGTACTGGTCTATGGAGTTGTATTTCTCTTTGTCCAGCCTCCTTTCCGCCTCTTTCTCCCTCTGTGCCTCTTGCTTCAGCCTCCCCTTCTTTGCAGACTGGCTCTCTGTCCGAATGTCCCACGGCATCACTGTGGGAAGGATAGAAAACTAAAGCTCCTTAGAACTTCAGGCAGGTAGGACCCATCCACTACATACAGGCACAGGCCGAGGAGGTGGAGTTGCAGCCATCTTCGACTCAAGCCTATTAATCAAACCTAAACCTAAACTAAATTATAACTCATTTGAAAGCCTTGTTCTTAGTCTTTCACACCCAACCTGGAAAACACTACAGCCAATTCTATTTGTTATAGTGTACCGCGCTCCTGGACCGTATTCTGAATTTTTATCTGAATTCTCAGAGTTCCTATCAGGTTTAGTCCTTAAAACAGATAAAATAATTATTGTAGGTGATTTTAATATTCATGTGGATGTAGGAAATGATAGCCTTAGTGCTGTGTTTATCTCATTATTAGATTCAATTGGCTTCTGTCAGAGTGTACATAAACCCACTCATTGTTTTAACCACACCCTCGACCTTGTTCTTGTCTATGGCATTGAAATTGAACATCTAATAGTCTTTCCACAGAATCCTTTTTTATCAGACCATTATTTAATAACTTTTGAATTCCTATTACTGGACTACACGCCATTAGGCAAACATTCCTACACTAGATGTCTATCTGATGGTGCTGTAGCTAAATTTAAGGAAGTGATTCCATCGGCATTTAATTCAGTTCCATGTCTCAATGTAACAGTTGACTCCTATGCTAACTTTAGTCCCTCCCAAATTGATCATCTTGTTGATAGTGCTGCAGGCTCACTACGAATAACACTCGACTCTATCGCCCCTCTAAAAAAGAAGATAATAAAACAGAGGAGGTTAGCTCCATGGTATAACCCGCAAACCGCAAATTAAAACAAACATCGCGAAAGCTTGAAAGGAAATGGCGTTCCACCAATCTGGAAGAATCACGTTTAGCCTGGCAAGATAGTCTTAAAATTTAAGAAGGCCCTCCGTAATGCTAGAGCAGCCTACTACTCATCATTCAAGGAGGAAAATAAGAACAACCCCAGTTTCTGTTCAGCACTGTAGCCAGGCTGACAGAGAGTCACAGCTCTGTTGAGCCATGTATTCCTATAGACCTCAGTAGCCATGACTTTATGAGCTTCTTTAATGATAAAATTCTAACAATTAGAGACAAAATTCAGCACCTCCTGCCCTCAGCCGGTACTGACTTATCTTCAAACACAGGAACCTTAGAAACAACTGTAAAACCTGATGTACATTTAGACTGCTTTTCTCCCATCAACCATAGTCAACTAACTTCCATGATTTCCTCATCTAAGCCATCAACGTGTCTCTTAGACCCCGTCCCAACTAGGCTGCTTAAAGAAGTTTTACCCTTAGTTAGCATTTCTTTACTAGATATGATCAATCTGTCCTTATTAAAAGGCTATGTGCCACAGTCCTTTAAAGTAGCTGTAATTAAACCTCTTCTAAAAAAGCCCACTCTTGATCCAGGGGTTTTGTCAAATTATAGACCTATATCTAACCCTCCTTTTCTCTCTAAGATCCTTGAGAAAGCAGTCGCCAATCAGTTGTGTGACTTTCTACACAACAACAAGCTGTTTGAGGATTTTCAGTCAGGATTTAGAGTGCATCATAGCACAGAGACAGCACTGGTGAAAGTTACAAATGACCTTCTAATTGCATCCGACAAAGGACTTGTCTCTGTACTTGTCTTGTTAGATCTTAGTGCCGCATTCGATACCATTGACCATCACATTCTATTACAGAGACTAGAACATTTGATTGGCATTAAGGGCACTGCACTAAGCTGGTTTAAATCCTATTTATCAGATTGATATCGGTTTGTACATGTTAATGATGAATCCTCTATGCACGCCAAAGTTAGTCATGGAGTTCCACAAGGTTCTGTGCTTGGACCAATTCTATTCACCTTATATATGCTTCCTTTATGCAATATTATTAGGAAGCACTCCATAAAGTTTCATTGTTATGCAGATGATACCCAATTATATTTATCGATCAAGCCAGATGAAACCAATCAATTAGCTAAACTTCAAGCATGCCTTAAGGACATAAAAACCTGGATGACCTGCAATTTTCTGATGTTAAACTCAGACAAAACTGAAGTTATTGTACTTGGCCCCCAACACCTTCGAAACACATTATCTAAAGATGTAGTTTCTCTAGATGGCATTGCCCTGGCCTCCAGCGACACCGTAAGGAATCTTGGAGTTATCTTTGATCAGGATATGTCCTTTAACTCCCACATAAAACAAACTTCAAGGACTGCCTTTTTTCACTTACGTAACATTGCAAAAATCAGGCACATCCTGTCTCAAAAGATGCAGAAAAACTAGTCCATGCATTTGTTACATCTAGGCTGGATTATTGCAACTCTCTATTATCAGGCTGCCCCAATAAGTCCCTTAAGACTCTCCAGCTGATCCAGAATGCTGCAGCACGTTTACTGACAAGAACCAGGAAAAGAGATCATATTTCTCCAATACTAGCTTCTCTACACTGGCTCCCTGTAAAATCCAGAATAGAATTTAAAATCCTTCTCCTTACCTTCAAAGCCCTTAATGGTCAGGCACCATCATATCTTAAAGAGCTCACAGTACCCTATTACCCAACTAGAGCACTGCGCTCCCAGAATGCAGGGTTCCTTGTGGTTCCTAGAGTCTCTAAAAGTAGAATGGGAGCCAGAGCCTTCAGCTATCAAGCTCCTCTCCTGTGGAACCAGATCCCAGTTTGTGTACGGGAGGCGGACAACCTCCTCACATTTTAAGAGTAGGCTTAAGACTTTCCTCTTTGATAAAGCTTATAGTAGGGCTGACTCAGGTGAGCCCTGAGCCCCCCCTTAGTTATGCTGCTATAGGCCTAGACTGCTGGGAGACTTCTTATGATGCACTGAGCTCCTCTCTCCTCCTCTTCCTCTCCATCTGTACGCCCTCATATCCCATCAATGCTTGTTACTAATTCAACTTCTTCCCGTAGTTGTGTGCTTTCTCTCCTCTTTCTCTCTCTCTCCTTCTGTTGCTTTCTGCAGGTGTTTCTGCCTCCGGAGCTGTAGAGTCTGGATCTATGGTTGCACCTGCTGCCCCCGTGCTCCTGCTCTGCACCCACTGCTGCTATTACTGTTATTGCTCTTATTATTAGTATTGCTATTATTATATTGCTTTTAGTATTATTTCTGTTGGTGTTATCATCAATACCATTACCTCAACTATTGCTTTACATCTCTGTGTGGAGCTGTATTGTGCTGCTGTATGTTCTCTTTCCTCCTGCTCTCTCTCTCCTGCTCCCCCCCTCCCCCTTCAACCCAAGCGGTCGAGGCAGATGACCGCCCACCCAGAGCCTGGTTCTGGTTCTGGTTCTGCTCGAGGTTTCTACCTGTTAAAGGGAGTTTTTCCTTGCCACTGTCGCCTATTGCTTGCTCATGGTGGGAATTGTTGGGTCTCTGTAAATATAAAGAGTCGGTCTAGACCTGCTCTACTCGAAAAAGTGCACTGAGATATCTTTGTTATGATATGGCGCTATATAAATAAAACTGAACTGAATTGAATCCAGACCTGTGCTATCATCTAACCAGATATATGATATAACAAGACGTTTTTATAGCAGCAGAGCATCAATTATTTCGTTTTTTTGATTCAAGAAAGGGAATGTATCTGTGAGGGGTTGAAAGGGCTATATATACCTGCAGGTGGAATGTAAAGTTTTATGGGCAGAAACATGTATATACAGTACCAGTCAAATGTTTGGACACACTTTCCCATTCAAGTGAATGGGAAAGTGTGTCCAAACATTTGACTGGTACTGTATGTGTGTTGTTGTTTCCTCTCATTATGACAACCAAATATACTAATATACAAACATGAGAACAATCCTCCAAAGTGCCAGTGTAGTGTAGAAGTGTTGTATCAAAAACACAGACAGACAGCACTGCACACCAATATCCAAGGCCATAACTACCACTGAGGACACAGAGGTCAGGTTCTCTGTAGTATTTCCAAGTACATTATAATTCGGCCAATTTAATGACATGAAGGAGTTTATAATCAATACCTTTTTATATTGATCTGAATATTATCTTTTGACCAAGTGTCTTAATATTTGATATTTTTTAGGCAAAAAACTAAATTGAAATCCAAGCAATTGTTTTTTTTAAGCAATTGCATTGCTTTGCAGTTTTTTTATTGCTCTGCTAATTGCGAATTTTTTAAGCAATTCTATTCTCCACTAGAGTTACAGACCTGCCAGTTGTCCATGCTAGTCTCAGTCAGCATTGAAGGTCCAACAAACCTTCACTGAAAACCAATTAGCAAAATTTGAAGATCGGCTAGACACCATTAAAGCTGAAGTTACAAAGAACTAGAACAAGATCCAAAAGAGAGCAGACCATAAAAGCTTAACCACTCGCTTGACAAAAACAGAAGGAAGCTTCCAGGACAAATGTTGTGAGCTTAAAGCAGCCATGGTGGAGTTAGAAGACATACCCCTCAGAGACAATATTCACATTATTAACCTACCCTACCCAAAAAAGCAGAGGGCAGCAATGCATTGGCTTTCATTTTATCTTCGTTCCCCAAATGATTTCCTACTCTTGCCGGTGAGAAACTGGAGGGGATGAGAGCCCACTGCATTGACCCACAGCGCGGCACTGTGGGAACCCGCAGCGCACACTCATCTGCAAGACGCTTCACTACACGGACCAGGAGCGACTCCTGAAAGCCTCCAGAGGATTGCGAATTCAGCAAAGATAGCTGCTTCGCTGCAGACTACAGCACCCATACTATGACACAACGCTGCTTATTCTCCCAGGCTGCTCAGGTTCTGTTACCCTGTGGTACCCTCCTGCAGTATTACACGCCGCCTTGCTCTTGGAATGATTTTTGTTGTATGACCACTCCTGGGGAGTGTAACAGTCGTGTTGAATTTCTTCCATTCGTACACTATCTACCTGACAGTGGATTGGTAAAGGCCAAACTCTTTAGAAATGGTTGTGTAACCTTTTCCAGTCTGGTGACCATCAACAACTTTTTTTCTGAGCTCCGCAGAAATCTCCTTTGATCGAGCCATGGCACACTTCCATAAACCTGTGTGATGAAGACCAGACTTTGATAGTAAAGACCCAGGTTTATATAATAGATCAAGGACCGTTAAACTCACACCTGATTATCATCCCACTGATTGAAACACCTGACTCCAATTGCCCCTTTAAATGAACTGATAATCCTAGAGGTCCACATACTTTTTCCAACAAAGACATTTATTATTGGGTAAATTTGCTAAATAAATGAATGAATAAGTATACATTTTGTTGTATTATTTGTTTAACTGGGTCTTCTTTATGTGGTTTTAATTCAATTCAATTCAATTCAGTTTTATTTATATAGCGCCATATCATAACAAAGTTATCTCAGGGCACTTTTTCTAGTAGAGCAAGTCAAGACCGACTCTTTATATTTACAGAGACCCAACCTTTCCCACCATAGGACTTGAATGAAGATCTGATGACATTTTAGGTCACATTTATGCAGAAATACAGAAAATTCTAAAGGGTTCACAAACTCTCTGGCCACAGTACCAACAAAAACTAAAATCTACCTTTACCACTGAGCATCATGTAAATAAGTACTTTGCTGGAAAAATACCTATACTCTCCAAAACACATCCCAGTCTCCTTAGCTGGCTCCCTCTTACAAGATCACCAATGGAAGGAATATTATGGTGGCACAAACTGCTTGCTATTAAAGTAAAGTAGGGACTGATGTAATACTGATATTGCACTCTGTAAATTGGGTTGGATTTGGGTGTCAGCTAAACACCCACAGTAAAATGTAAATGTTGTCAGATCTCTTCCATCATGATGAAGACTAACATCCAGTTACAGAGGCAGGATCTGGCAGCTCACATGTTGTCTCTCTGCGTGGTGTCACATCAGGCTGCAGGTCTTGGACAGTGCTGCTGCACAGGAGCGACTCTCTGTGGGGTGGTTCCATCTCATGTTTGATAGAGCCAGAGTCCAGATCCCAAAGGATCAGATGATCTCTGCAACAACACCCAACAGACAGAAATTTCACTGGGGTTCTGCTGAAATGGATTTTTGAAGGTCGATAAGATAAATACACAGTAAGAATAACTTCATTAACATGTCTGATACATTCATTTTTAATTTGATTCAGTTCATGTTGTAGAGTAGGTTTATCCCAGATATTCAAAGTAAGAGTTGGGCACCAGACAGGAGAATAATCACGATCCTAAACCTGTCACTTTAAAAATATTGATATTGGAGAGATAACCTGGATAGCTTGTTACTATCGCTACAAAAGTAAACAAGATAAAAAGAAAACACAAACCATCAATTCAGTTCCATCATTTTTGTACTGAAACCAAATAATGATCAAAATAAATACAAAGCAATCAAATCAAATGGTTATGGTTATCAATCAAACACAAAGTCTCTCACTCACAAAATATCCACTGAATGTCAGGTCAAAGTGATTCATCCAAACGCTGCAGGGGCAGAGCAGTAACTCCACTTCCTATCTGCCCTCAGTCCCTGCTCTTCTTTCAGCCTCTCCAACGAGGAAAAGCTACCAATGGTTATCAATTCACTTCAGTTATCCATGTTTGTTTCTTTTTTTGACTGTAATCCTTCCTCTGAACGCAGAGTTTCTTTTTTATCTGGAGCATCAGAAACTTTTCCTGTAGCTACTCCGTCTCTACAGTTGCTCCCCTCAGCTCTCGCAAACCAGAGCCATGTAGAGAGAACTATCTACGTGAATCACGTGACGATCAAGCATTTTGAACTTCTGTTGACTCGACTCTCTCTCTACATGGCTCTGTGGCAAACCAATCATTGTTGGTTGACGTAAAATGCATCACTACCGATGTGCCATCGTGGGAACATCACTCAGACACAGATTTAAAAATTCCAGTATACTGCGAAATACAGAGAGATTTACCTGGCGGTGACGGTGAGTCAGCATTGTGTGAACTCGTCTGGTAACGGCTTGAATAACGGACGTTCATTTTTATGTAAAGGTCCCAAACTCCAGCTTTCATGTACATCCCTACTATTCTTTTTTTGAGCGAAGATGTCCAGAAACTGGATTCAACTTTGAGTTATCTCCTTTTTAGCCACTCTCACTCCTCTTTCTGTTCTCCTCCATGCTGCCACCCCCCACATGTATGTCTAATGTATCTCCTCACCTTCCCCACCTTCCTTCACTGTAAAGTTTGGCAAGGGCTATTCTGCACTTTTCTTTGCCTCCCTTTCTGCTACAATGTGAACATGATATGCATTTCAGTGAAATCTCTGTGAGGAATAAATGTATGTAGGGGGTCTGGATCACAGGAAGCCTCAAATTAAACAAATGCATGTCATACATGGAACCCATCGATTTATTTGGAGATCAGATCAGAAACAGCTTTTAAAATAATTTAAGACATTTTCTACCCTTATGTGGTGTGAAGTATCCCTATAAAGTAATTGCAAACTTCCCACACTCCCAATACTTCACGGACTAACTCTCACCTGGTCTCTGATAGGCCCAGAAGAGTCTGTCCATCCTCCAGAAGACAGTACTCGTGCTGAGGACAGGGAATAACTGTCATCCCAGTCTGTCTCCTCACATAGCTCCGCTTAATCAAATCATACACCAGAAGAGTCTGGGAGGACAAACATAATTGATTATGGTTAGTTCGGTCATTCCCAACTTACTGAACACATGTACTCAGATGAATATAAGAAAATGAACATCAGAGAGTCTGACTTGGAATCGATATGGAGGGGCGTCCATGTTGCTGTTTGTGCTTCTGTCTGTAAAGATGTAAAGCTTGAAGTCATGGGCGAACACCACATCAGTGCTGCTGTAGAGGCCGTGCTCCACTCTGACTGGTCGGCAGATGAAGCGCCGTCTGGTCAAGTTCCACACATACACCGTCCCAGCTCTGACGGAGCGGCACACAGCATACCTGCCAGCAGAGGGAGCCAGACTCCATCAAAGGTGGATGATACCACAATACAAACATGGACTGTATGGTACCATGGATATATAATAAGAACTATAAGAAGTTCTTATAATACATCCATGTATGGTACCTCAAAGTGCTGATTCTGATACCAAACTTCACATTTCCTGGCAAAAAAAATATCCTTGAAAAAGTGCTAAGTGTTTCCACCATATTTAATTCTCGTCAGGGTGGAAAAATGCCAGAATGTCAATAAGACAACACAAAATTCCCCACTGATACCAAGCACATACAGTAGGTTTGGAGTCAGAGTCAGAGGGAAGACATAAGGACCTGAAAAAATATTGAGATAACATTCTCAACAGCAGCTACAGTAATACATCATGATTTAACTGCTCATCACATTTTGTCTAATCATCCATTCATTATAGTGGTAACCTAAGAATTAGAAATGCTATGTTAAGTAGAATATCATTAATGCATCATTAATTAAAATGAACATTTTATTTATGCTCAATTCTAGTGTTTTTTGGAATATATTATGGTACGTACTGCTATCTGTAAATCTAAATATAGGCATTTCATATGATTGTTTTTAATACAGTCAGTAGCGTAGCTTTCTGCCAGGCACCTGCCTGTAACACAAAGTAAGTTCAGCTTAGCTCAGTCTGGCTCTCTGAGCTACCTGGCTTCACTTAGCCTAACAAAGCTGGTTATCAACTGGCACAGTTAACCCTGGGTTTTCCAATTCCAGCTGTGAGTTTGTTAACATTAAAGAGGCTGAGTTATAGGCCAGGTACTCCAAAATGCATTGCAGATAGATGGAAGCCATCATCATACTGTACCAGAAGTATCATGAAATGAAAATACAAAGGACCATCTTTTTGGAACAACCTACTTTCATCACTACAATCAACATCTACATTATCAATATTCAAAAGACTTCCGAAAAGGACTCTAATTAGCGAAGATTTATAACACTTCATGGATTTCATTGTAATGCATCTCAACTAAAACACAAACTTCTATGTACATTGTAGATTTCTATCAATTTTGTGTTACTGCTTCATCTTGAAATTTTGATAAATTACGCAGCCTGTGTTTTAATCTTTTTTGTTTTTCAAGTATGACTATTAATATTTTACAGCCAGTTTTGGCTTCTAACCTCTCCTGCACAATGTTCAAACTTTTTTAAAATTCTTATTGTCTTTTTTATATATATGTGCAAATAAACTAAACTAATGTGGTGCTACGTCTCAGCACGCACCTCAGGGTTTTTCCCATAGGGATGACTTCCTCTGTGCCGTCACTCCTGAGCTTATGGATGTTATAGGTAAGAGTCTGGTCACTGATCCTGGAGGTCAGATCCCACAGGCGAAGGTACTTCTCTCCGCTGCAGATTCCCAGGCAGTAGTGCAGGTCAAAACACAGGCCTGAGGATAAAGGGAAATGTCTTAGCTTTTGGGGTGGATATAGCTCCATAGCTGCACTGACATCTATATGATGAAAGGTTCAAGTCTGGTGCACATCTGACCACATGTGGGAGTGGGGTGGTACCCATCAGTGGTGTAGCATGGTACGATAGTAGCTACATTGTGCCCCCACTCTCAGTGCAGAATTGGGGTCATGAGCATGTAGGAACTACTAAAGGGCAGCTCCAGCAGAATTATTGGCCTGGGTGAAGTTACTCTTTAAGCCCCGCAAACTAGCACTGCACATATGCAGTTTACACTGATAACGGTGGCAGATTTACAACTCGAGATTCATTAGTATTTTTGAAACAATGAGTCTTTAATTTCAGACAGAAGTAGACAAAAGCGCCTTCTCATTTTTAGTCATACATGAGATTTTGTTGTCTGAAATGACGACTGCCACTAACTGATTTTATCAGCTGTAGCTAGCTCGGTACTAAACATGAACTTCTTAATGTTTCTGTCTGACTTGTATGAAAATGAGAAACCTGCAAAATGGTCTTACATATGCATTTAATGACTACATATACGACATCATGCTAACTCAATGCTGTGTAATGATGCAAAAAAGACGCTAAAGCTACATGTCCAAGGAAAAAAGTCAGCATTCTCACCAGTTGATGATCCATATAGAAGACATGGAAATAAAGGAGCAACATTGTTCTTGTGCTAGTTAGCCCTAGTGTTTATACAGTATTGCAAGAAAACATACATAACTCCATTCAGATGTTTGTAGAAATGTATAAATGACTTAGACAAGCAACACAAAGTGCTAGTGCCCTTTTGAGAAATCCAACCCTTGACAGAGTTGCTGTGCCGGCACTGTTGCGACAATTTCAGTTTGGGGGAGGGACTTAGCGAACGGTTACCCCTCTGGTTATATGCATGCCACACTGTGAGCACCCCTGTAAAAACAGCGAACGGTTACCCCTCTGGTTATATGCATGCCACACTGTGAGTACCCCTGTAAAAACAAACCTTTGGTCAGTACTGCAGGGAAGCGAGTGATGTGTTTGTGGTCCTCTGTCTCCAGGTTCCAGGTGACCAGCTCAGTGATGCCGGTACGAGGGGAGGGGCAAAAGGCCACGACGTGAGTCCCTGCCCGGTTGACAGTGACCTGGGAAATGCAGTCCTGGCTGCAGCCCAGTACAGACCGCAGGTAGAGGAAGGAGACAGTGCTGAAGAGTTCGATGTGGATGATTTCAGTGTCCCTCTTGTATGGGTATCTGACACAGACAAAGTACAAAGTGGGTGGTAAGAGGAGAATGTTTCACCACAGTGAGGTGTCACTAAAGTCAAAATGAAGTCCAGGGACATCACACATCTCAAGGGAGGTACCACGGGTCCTGCAGGATTTAAATGTATTTATTTTTATATAGTGACAGCTGAAGAGAGACAGGAAAGGTAGGAGGGAGAGAGAGAGGGGATGACATGCAACAAAGGGCACAGGTCAGAGTCGAACCTGTGCCGTGTGATAAGGACTCAGCCTTAAATGGTACGCACTCTACTAGGTGAGCTACCGGGGCGCCCCAGTATTTAAGTTTTGACTTAATACCCTTTATTATTACTTAATAATCCATACTTTACATATGGGAGTAAGACATCGATGTGTACATGTTCCTTGCAACCCATCCACTTCTTTATTTCAGAAACATCAATTTATTTTATGAATTTTTTGTGCGTCAAACAAGACACAGTTCAAATCAATTGAATTCAGTTTTATTTATATAGCGCCATATCATAACAAAGTTATCTCAGGGCACTTTTTCATATAGAGCAGGTCTA
>VMKM01003561.1:0-33651 GCA_008360985.2 Macquaria ambigua | reverse complement strand
CCACCTAGAGCCTGGTTCTGCTCGAGGTTTCTACCTGTTAAAAGGGAGTTTTTCCTTGCCACTGTCGCATAGTGCTTGCTCATGGTGGGAAATGTTGGGTCTCTGTAAATATAAAGAGTCGGTCTAGACTTGCTCTACTCGAAAAATATCGAAACAAACTCGAAAAATTTGTTATGATATGGCGCTATATAAATAAAACTGAATTGAATTGAATTGAACTCTACAGACAGTCTTTAAAGTATCTGAAGTGATTCTCCACTTTAAATCCTCTTTATAATTTCTCCTGTGAAAGACTTAGTGTTAGTGTGTTCAGTGTGGAGTCAGTGACCTGACACCATTAAACGTCCTGACCTGCGTATGACAGATCAGGAGTTAGCACGAGGACCGGCATTATAGACCTCTTATGGAGCGTAATCCTGATCATAATGTGCTAATTGTTCCCAAATGTTGAGTTGAGTGAAGAGGAGGAGGAAGGAACTGACCCAAACACACATCACAACACAGTTTAAGCACGTTACAGAAACATTCAGAACAAAAGGATCGCATGACCTGAAGATATAAATCTTAGCACGAGTCCTCAGATCAACCTGCAGGACGTCACCACATCTGCTGACCTAAAATCTGCCTCCAGAACAAAGATACACTTACACACCACAGCAGACGACATAAACACATTCGACATAAACACGTTCAACATAAACACAGACGACATAAACACATTCAACATAAACACAGACGACATAAACACAACATAAACACAGTCAACATAAACACAGTCGACATAAACACAGACGACATAAACACATTCAACATAAACACAGTCGACATAAACACAGACGACAGAAATACATTCAACAGAAAACACAGACCACATAAACACAGACGACATAAATACATTCGTGCAGAGGGTAAAACGAGCAGAATCTGAGCATCCTGTATCTGCGGTCAGATGGGAGATAGAAAGATGAGTAGAGTGAAAGTGGGTTGATTTGGGGTCCAGGATCATGTGCTGTGGTGAGGGCCATGCAAGTGACGACTCTGTTACTGAGGGGTGGGGGATGAGGGGGTTGGGACACCAGTGATAAGCAGTGTGTATAATATGGGACAACTTGTTGTTGCTGGAGACAGACATGGTAAGGGGGGAGCAGAGTATTATGGACTGAATTATGTGTTTGTAAAGCAGTAACAGAAGGGGGGCAGCAACAGAGAGTGCTTTGAGTCTTTATTGGCAGCCTTTGTGGATGTCAGTGGTGTGTGAGTTTATTGTCCAATGTGAGTCTGAGGTATCTGAAGCTGTTGACCTGCTCCACTCTCACCACTGATGGAGTTCAGAGATGTGCAGATGACCAGCTCCTTTGTCTCATTAACATTCAGCTGAAGACAGTTACTGTTACTCCACGGAGTGAAAGGACAGATGGACTGTCAATGTCATCACAAGCCGTGTTTGCATTCAACTGTCAAGCAAATTTTAAGCAAATTTTTGAAATGCTGCAAAAAAGAAATGTGAATTAGGCATGTTTCCATCAGCTGGTTTGGAGCGAATAAACTCGGCTTGTGTAGAGTAGAAGAAGTCAAGGCTGCCAAGTGGAAACAAAACAAGTGGACTTTGCCATCGAACCCATCTACGGGAGAAACATGGAGAGAGGTTCTCAGGAATTAGTTTCTATTGTTTGAATTGTTCTTTCATGTCAGCTAGTGTCAGCCATGTTTCATGCTGTCCGGAGATGAAGACATCAAACATCGCTACATCAGAACTTATTCGACAAAGGTGTTTCCATATCCCATTTAGTGCATCAACTCTTTTTCAACAAAAACCACCTCTAGCAAGCGTAAAAACTGTTTTACGCAATTCAGGAAGTTTTATTGAATTTCCACACAAAGATTTTCTAAAGCGATACTTCAAAATGCTCATAAAAATAAGTTCATGGAAACACGACTACTGAGCTGTTGTCATTCAGAAGAATGAGTGTGGCAGTGTGTTCAGAGTATATGTGGTGGTGGGAGATGGGTCACTAGTGTTCAGGGTGTTGAGGAATGAAGATGCAGCTTTGTGGGGCTCTGGCGGTGGTGGTGATGGTTGGAGATGTTGCCGTGCCGACCCTCACAGTCACTGAAGATGCTGTGTGTCCTGTGGAGGAGGAGTGGGGTGTCGTTAAGCTTCTTCATAATCTGATGACGCTTCATCATGTTGAATAAGGAACTGAAGTCGATGAAGAGGATTCTGATGAAGGTGCCCGGTGATTCCAGGTGTCATAGCAGGGGGTGGAGGAGACATGCTACAGCATCCTCAGGTCCCCTCTTGGCCTTGTAGGCGAACTGGTGGCATGATGGTGTTCAGCACCAGCTTTTCCAGGCACTTGATGATTGTTGAGGTAAGTGCAACTGGCCAGTAGTGACTGAGTTCTGAGAGTGGGGATTTCTTTGGTATGATGGTGAAAGAAAGCAGAGCATTGATGGCTACTGTAACTCCTTTCACTGGATAAAAAAACTAACTAAAATACACGGTCCTACTGGAGTGAGTTTCAGAGAGCAGAGTGAGACATCATTGTGTCAAAAAAAACACTGAGGACTTTAGCAAAAAACAATCCAGGATCATCTGCAAAAATGTTGAACTTGGCTTTTGCCAAAGCACAACCAGACGTCATCGGACAACACACTGCACTGACCAATCAAATACGTTACAGCAGTGTTTTAGTGTCTGATACACCTTCAAACTCATGGATCTATACTCAAACAGGACTTGTGGATCAGATTTCATCTTCTGTACCTGAAACAACTCATCCACGCCAACACAGTGTGTTTTAACACAGAGCTATTTTCAGTCTGCACTCTGTCTGAACCAGCGTTATCTCATAGGCTTCGCTTCAGTTCTTCTGCTCTCCATGTTGTTCCTCTGTAATCCTGACAGGTAGGTTCATGTTGGAGGAGGTTCATGTCAGTTCATACAGAACCTCCACATCAATCACCCGGTTACACAAGTCTGAATCAGACTTCAAGAGAGTCTGATTAAAGAGGTCACAGCTAAAAACCAGAAAGCTGCTGTTTTAGGGGTCAATTTATATCCATTTATATTCTGTTCAATCAGCCCGTCAACAGTTTTTCACTAAAGCTGTTAATTACTGAAGCTTATTTGTTGGAGCTATTCGTGGGTTGTAATATTTAACATTTAAACATTCATTTATTTAGTTCGTTGCTGTTTTGTTTGAAGAATATGGCTGAAGTAGTTTGATTACAATATTATCAGCCTATTATTATTTTAGTTAATTTAAGTACTTATTAAGGCTTTTGTTGTGAAGGTACAGAGCAGCTTGGGCACTGGAGGTAAATCTACATATATGGGTATGCAGGTATAGGACCGGCGGGCACCGGGAAGGGTTAATGGTTTTTTACCAGGGCAAGAGAGGCTGCAGACGCTATTGTTCTTTGTTCGTTTGTTTGTTTGCTTGCAAAAATGGTTAAATAAACCACACGAAACATGATGCTGGCCTGGACAATGGACTTCTTTTCCCTGCGTAAGATTCGTTCCTTAGGTGCCTCAGTGGCCGTTTGATTTGAGTTTTGTTTTGTTTTGTATTTTGTTTTTTGATTTTTGGTTCGAGGACAAATCGCCACTACATTATTGTTATGTCAGTCCTTTTTGTTCTTGTCTTGTCTCATATGTGTCTTGCACTTTTAAAAAACACCAAGAAAAAGAAATGAAAAGAAAAAAGGAAAAGATGCGGCATGCAAAGGTTTACTAATGATAAACATTCAGAAGAAGGCCTAGGAAAAAAGGAGAAAAAGAGAAAAGCAGCATCATGTTTCACAAAAGATTGTCCCACATGTCTCTAACATTCTCGACAGGAAAGGATGTCATGTTGCAGATCACCGTTTGGTGAAACTGGCCTCAGGGCAGGAAATATCAAAATGGTAAGATTTTCATGAAAGAGGTCATTCCTGCTCTCCAGAGGTTTAACCCTTTAGATTTTAAAAGATTTTAAATATTCATATAATTTTAATAATGACCCCATGATCTTTCCTCTAGCGCCCCCCTCAGGACAAACTGTACATGTTTAGCTGCACTGCTGGTGAGACTCTGAGATGCAACACACCGGACGCCCTGCACATGCAATGGATGATGTCACCAGGTGGAATACAGGTGGAGTTATTTACACTTTGTGTAGCGAATTCAAAACACTTCATTTTTGCAGTTGAATATAAAACTTGTTGCCATGGTTACTGAATTCATCCAAAAATGAGCCAGAATTTAAAAGTGAAATAACTGAAGCTGCAGATTGTAAAATCAGTTTTCTCGTAGTCTTTAGCTTTTAGCTCACCATTAGCAGAGCACACAACAGAATGTGAAGCTCTGTGATTGGCTGTTTGTTAGTGAAATGCACCCTGAGAGTGGTAGTTGACTTCACTCCTTCAAGTTTTATGTCCACAGGCTTCTTGTGGCTTAGACTTTTTATCAAAGAAGCAGATATTTTCTAAGACTGCTGTTTCTGTCACCAACACTGAACCTGAGGACATGAACCAGTCTGTTACTGCAGGAACCAGAGGCATACTGCTTGCTGACACCCTTCAATGTATCCTGATGTGTTGACATGCATCAGGATGCAGCTGATGTGTGTTGGCCTTATGGGTAGAAACACCCAAAAAGCAGCAAAGCCACCAGGAACCAAAGATACACAGCTGCATGTGGGCAGATCCACCGAGATGTCAATCCAAATGCAGTTTACTGATGAGTCCACTGTTGTTGCTGTTTCAGCTCACGGTGATACAGGCATCAACAATTCTGCCAAAACCCTGGAGTACATTCAGTGTCAACATTCCTAAAATTGTTTTCTTCAATATCTGTTCATGATAACTACAGTAGGGTTAAGGTTGGAGAGATCAAGGTTAGGGTTAATAAAACAGGTGAACATTAATCGTAGATGTGTTACAGCTCAGGTGTAATTTCCTCTGGGGAGGGAGGGGACACGTCCTCCTCTCTTGTTTAGAGTCACTAAAATCTCTGTAAACAGAGAGCAGCTGATCCACATATTTATACACTCAAGACTTCTTCACTTACTATCACGCGCTCACAGCAGTTCGATTATTGAGCAGCAGTAAGTGGTGCAGCAAGTTCTTCCAGGACTTTTGAGCCTTGTGTTTTGCCTCTCAGGCTACATACAGTCTATCCTACCATATTTTGGGAGGTTGCAGTGGCTGTGTGCAGTCTGAGAGGAAAGCTGCAGACACTACTCAGGGCTGAAACAAGTTAGTCCACCTTGTTTTTCACTGTTAATTGGTACTGCACGTCAACCATGAGGTGCAGAATAATCCAATACAGATATGATTCCTAGAGATACTGGGCTGGCAACAAATCCACAAATTACATGTATTCACAATAAATACTAATCTCAAGTCAGAGTGGTTGCTGTGTCGTGATTTTCCAGGTCATTTATTTGAACTTTGCCATCCACTCTGTCTGTCTTTTGCTGCTATCCCATCATGCTCCTCATTTCTCATAGATAATGAATGGCAGCTGTCAGGTTGCCACCCTCACTGTGTTTCTGCCTGTACTGTTGAGCAGAACTTATGACAGTTGGACTGTTTGCTTGACACCCTTTAGTCTTCAAAAACCCATTAAGATACAGTGACAAATAAACTGTTACAGAGGAATAAATGTGGATGTCTGATCAAACTTTGTGTTGTTGCTGTTGTTGGGGTGGTACAGTAGAACTGACTAGAGCAGGTAATAAAACACGTCTTGTTTTCATCAGGAGCTGTCAACAAGTATGGTCTGTTTCACAACAGGAAGAAGCCAAAACTTGACCTGAAAACCAAAACAAGAGACGAGATGAGAAGATAAGTTTCTATTTTCTGCTGCTCTGCAGTGAAGCACATTCCCAGCAGCTTATCAAATCAGATCAAAGGATAAGAAGACTGGTGGGAGGCAGAACGAAGGAGAATGGACAGATCTGTTTATCCAAACTGACTCACACAGCAGACTGTAAGTGTTTTAGTGTTTGTGGAAAAAGATGAATGTCAAACTGGAAACACATGAACTGAACCTAGTTCCCACCTGGGGGTCCCAACCTGGAAGCAAGTTGAATCTGTTTTCACTTTAACAAGCTTTTAGATCTGATACCAACACTGATTAATAGGGTTAACATTTCTGATCATCTATATACTGATACTAGATTAGTAGTCTGTTTTCAAGATATCAACATTTTAAAGACTGTAGTAACCAGACAGTGGCCCCTTGCATTGCAGCATGGTTCCCGACCCATATGGGGAGAACCAGGTTGAGGACCCCAAGGTGGGTACCAGGATCGGAACAAGGTTGGGACCCCCAGGAGGGAATTAGGTTGAAAACCCAAATGTTGGGAACCAGGGTGGGAACCCTAAAGTGGGAACAAGGTTTGGCACCCATAGATGGGAACCTCCAGATTGGAAAATCTCAGGTGGGAACCAGGTTGGGAAAAAGTTGGGAAAACTTAGTTGGGAACAAGGTTAGAACCCACAGGTTGGAAAACCCCCAGGTGTGAACCTTGTTGGGAAACCCAGGTCAAATCAGATAAGGATCCCCCAGATGGGAATCAGGTTGGGCACCCACGATAGGAACCAGGTTGTGGAACCTGGGTTGAACCCGGTTGGGAACCCCAATTTGGGAACTAGTTTGGGACTCCTATGTTGGGAACCAGGTTGTGCGTCCATGGGTGGGAACCTCCAGGTTGGGAATTTATAATTATCATTATTATTATTATTTATGACACCTGTAGGACACATCCAACATACCCTACAGACAGAAGAGGCGATAAGGGTTCATTAGTCAGGATGTGCTGATCAAGAGAGTGAATGTGATAAAATAGCTGGTTTTCTGGAGAGTTTACGTGTCGACACTGCGAAATAGGACACTGGTGTCCTGACACACTGACATGAACCAATTAAACACCAACTGCATGCGGTGGGGCACCAGTGTGCAAAAAGTTGTGATGCATTTATGGTGAAAGAGTTACAAACCCTTTTCTAGCATGTAGGGCAGCCTATATGGCACTGCATCATGTTTTCTCTAATGTAGAGGGCAGGGCAGGACAGGGCAGGGCAGGGTTCTGGTTAAGAGCCATGAAGGCACAGTCCACATGATAGTGAGTGTCTGTGTGACTGTGAACTCTGGTTTAAAATTACTCTTCAACACGTCTGCACACGCTGTTAACTACATTCCTCAAAGGATTAACTGTGTGTGTGGGGGGGGGGGGGTCGCAAGTGTTTATGTTGTTTTTCAAGAAAGTACACATGCACATGTTCCAGAAGTCACACTTGATTGCATTCATTCATAACGTACACACACAGGGTTAAGTGTGAGCAGATGTGTGTCCTCTGGCTGCTCTCAGTCCTCTGCAGGTCTGATGGTTGAAACAGACTCAATGCAGCGTGAAACTGAAGGATTACACAGAACCAACAGGAATCCAAAAGCTTCAGAACTAGACTTTAACCTCAGATGACAGAAGAGATCAGGGCAGGGAGGATTGTGCAATGACACCCTGATTGTTTCACAACTGTTAAAGGAACAGTCCTTCATGTGCGCAGTCATCCTTGCTTACAAGACTACAAGACTACAAGACTTTATTGTCATTACACAACAATTTACATCAGCAATCACTGGCAATGAAATTCTTAAATCCCAGGTTCCCCAAACAATAAAATAAATAAAACCTTAAAATATAAGTTATACAACAATATATAAACTGTAAATATAAGTATTATACAACTAACAGATATATACAATAAAATATATACGATAGAAAAATATATACCATAGAAGTGAAATGTATTATTTAAGAAGTGGTGGTACTGTGGACAGAATTTAAGAGTCTTATGGCCCGCGGTATGAAGCTGTCCCTGAGCCTGGTGGTTCGGGCTCGAATGCTGCGGAACCGTCGGCCAGATGGCAGCAGACAGAACAGTCTGTGGCTGGGGTGACTGGGGTCCTTGATAATCTTGCTGGCCTTCTTCCTACACCGTTGGGTGTAGAGGTCCTCCATGGATGGCAGCTCCGTCCTGGTGATGTGCTGAGCAGCTTTCACCACCCTCTGTAGAGCCTTACGGTTGAGGGCAGTGCAGCTGCTGTACCAGGCGGTGATGCAGCCAGTCAGGATGCTCTCTATGGTGCACCTGTAGAAGCTGCAGAGGATCCTGGAGTCCATGTTGAGCCTCCGCAACCTGCGGAGGAAGAAGAGCCGCTGTCTGGCTGATTTTGTGATAAAGTCAGTGTGGTGAGTCCAGGTGAGGTCCTCGCTGATGTGAACTCCGAGGAACCTGAAGCTGCTGACTCTCTCCACCGTAGTCCCATTGATGGAGAGGGGGGAGTGTTCCTCTCTCTGCCTCCTCCTGAAGTCCACGATCAGCTCCTTTGTTTTGCTGACGTTGAGATGGAGGTTGTTGTCCTGGCACCAAGATGTCAGGGCTCTCACTTCCTCTCTGTAGGCTGAGCACACAGCCCTGGGGAGCGCCGGTGTTGAGAGTCAGGGTGGAGGATGTGGTGCTGCCCATCCGCACAGCCTGGGGTCTGCCCATCAGGAAGTTCAGGATCCAGTCACTGAGGGTGCTGTTGAGCCTGAGGTCTCTGAGCTTGGTGACGAGCTTGGAGGGCACGATGATGTTGAACGCTGAGCTGTATTCAATGTACAGCATTCTCACATATGTGTCCCTCTGGTCCAGGTGGGAGAGGGCAGTGTGGAGGGTGAGGGCGATGGCATCTTCAGTTGACCTATTGGGCCTGTAGGCAAACTGAAGTGGGTCCAGTGAGTCTGGGAGGGAGGAGGTGATGAAAGATTTGACTAACCGCTCAAAGCACTTCATGATGGTGGAGGTGAGTGCTACTGGGCAGTAGTCATTCAGGCAGAGGATTTTGGTTTCCTTGGGGACAGGGACAATGATGGTCTCCTTAAAGCATGTGGGGACTACAGACTGGAGCAGTGACATGTTGAAAATGTCTGCAAAGACGTCTGCCAGCACACACCTTGAGAGCTCGGCCGGGGATGCCGTCAGGTCCAGGAGCCTTACATGTGTTAATCCGTTTAAATGATCTACACACATCTGCCCTGGTTATCACAGGTGGGCAGTGGTCCTCCTGAGCCTTTTGCACCTCCACAGCTGGAGAGTTGCTCTCAAAGCGGGCATAAAAAGTGTTCAGTTCGTCAGGCAGAGATGCAGACATCACCTCAGCACTGCTGATCTTCCTTTTGTAGTCTGTAAGAGTTTATAATCCGGCCCACATGCTCCTGGTGTTGGAGCCCTGGTAGTGAGACTCAACTTTGTCCCTGTACTTTCTCTTTGCACTGCTGATGGCTCTCCGGAGCGCGTACCTTGACTTCCTGTACTCCTCCAAATCACCTGAGTTGTAGACGTCTGTCCGTGCTTTAAGTTTGGCACGGACTTCTCCGTTAACCCAGGGCTTCTGATTGGGGAATGTCCGCACCGTAATCCTCGGTACGACGTCATCAATGCATTTGCTGATATAGCCAATGACCGCGTCCGTGTATGTGTTTATGTCTGTGTCCTTAAACACACACCACAACACACACCACTCCGTCGTGCTGAAGCAGTCGCGCAGAGCCGAGTCTGATTGGTTGGACCACTGCTGAATAGTCCGCTTCACCGGTCCGTCATGCTTCAATTTCTGCCTATAGGAAGGCAGCAGCAGAACTGAGGCGTGGTCTGATTTTCCGAAAGGAGAGCGAGGGAGGGCCTTGTACGTGTCCGCGTAAGGGGTGTAAACATGATCGAGTGTGTTCTCACCACGCGTAGGACAGCTGATGTGTTGGTGATATCTCGGCAGGACTTTCCTCAGGTTGCCGTTGTTAAAGTCCCCGGCTACAATAAACGCAGCCTGTCGATAACTCCATACAGCTCGTCCATGGCCTTGTTGGTGTCGGCGTGTGGCGGAACATACACTGCTGTCATGACGACCGATGTAAACTCCCGCGGGAGATAATAAGGCCGGCATCTGATCATGAGGTGCTCCAGGTCCAGAGAACAGCCCGTAGAAATAATCTCCACGTCTGAGCACCACTTGTTGTTCACCATGAAGCAGACACCTCCTCCCTTGCTCTTCCCTGAATGTATTGTCCGGTCCTGTCGGTGAATGGAGAGTCCCTCGGGAACAATGGCGGAGTCCGGGATCGAGGGGTCGAGCCAAGTTTCCGAAACATTACAGTTTTTAATGTCCTGTTGAAACGCCATCCTGCTCCGGAGTTCATCCAGCTTGTTATCCAGGGACTGAACGTTAGCCAGAAGAATACTCGGTAGAGGAGGCCGGTTTTCACGTTTTCTCAGCCGGACTAGGACTCCGGCCCACGACCCTCTTTTCCTCCGCCGCCTCCGCTGCTCAGGTTCGACAACAGGTAGGCTCCGCCATGGAGATTCCCCGTTGTACGCTGGTGGCGGTGGCGATGAAAAAGTTTTTTCCACCACCGACCTGATGTGTAGACGTTTTTCTCTATCGTATTGTATGATAGGGCTCTCTTTAGCAGGTTGCATAGTTTAAAAGAAGAATTAAATAACAAAATAGTGCAAAAAAAAAAAACAGCAAGTTGAGGGGGGAGCTCGTGACACGGCAGCCATCCTCTGCGCCATTTTTTCCCAACGGAAAAAAGATGTGTCTTTTCCAGAGAAACCTCCTGCTGGATTCTGTTAGCGGGGCTTCCCTGCCTCTCTGTCTGATTACAGCTTGTTACAGTTGCTAACTCACATTTCTCTAAACTGAACTCACTTCATCTCACATCCAAAGTGCACTAAAGCAACCAAAACACTTGTATAGGACAGCTACGGATACAGAAACACAACAGTGCTGGTCGACCCTATCTTCTGTATTTGTTTGGATCCACATCACACCTTCTGTCCTCTCTAATCCACCTGAGAAAGACTCTTTCTGATGCAGATATGTTCAGACATCCAGCATCCACTGTGTCACAGAAGGACATCTGGTCATAAACTGTCCACCTCCATGAGGACAAGAGTTCTTTCTTGAGGAATGGAGAGTAAGGTGGAGGCAGAAGAGACTCCATCCTGGGACGAGCTGCAAACCCCTCTGAGACCGGAAGAGACGCTGAAACGCCACATTGTCCCAAACAATTACAAAACCTTCTGGATCATTCTGCCTCAACTGCCCCCTCTCCTCACCTGCCCCCTGTCCCCACCTGGTAGAGCGGGTCGTCCATTAATCCCAGGGTTGGTTCAATCCGTGGCTCCTCCTGTCCACATGTCGAAGTGTCCTTGGGCAAGACACTGAACCTTAAGTTGCTCCCGATGGAGGCCAGCACCTTGCATGGCAGCTCCGTCACCCTCGCTGTGTGAATGTGTGTGTGAATGTGTGTGTGAATGAGACCAATCTGTAAAAGCGCTTTGGGAACTGTTAAGGTTGAAAAGCACCATATTTCTTTATTTTCTTGTAGATAAACTTCAGTCTGATTTGCTACTAATAATAGTGGAGTAATAATGATGTTGTGTTTGTTTGGTTTGGAGCGTAAATGGAACAGTTTTGACAGCAGCATGTGAACATGTGTGTAAAATGGAGTGTAAATACACAGAGGTTTGGTTGAGTTTGAGTGAGAAAAAAGTTGATGACATTTGAAAGATGTGGTCATTGAATGTATTTTGTGTGAAAGAGATGAAAAGTGATGCACAGTTTGGTCACACTGACTTCTGCTGACTGTGTGAAGAGTTTTGAAAAGTGAACTGTGTGTTACCAACTGTAAACACCTGTAAACATGTTTACACCCATAAAACAGGGATCTGCTCCGATGTAATGAAGCCTTGTTTACAGGAGTTTTCCATGTCAGAACCAGATGTCCACATACCAATCTGATCCCCTGAAACCCTCAGACTCACCACGAACATTCAGAACCTCCAGAACCAGCAGGCGGCTTGGATCAGAGCTGTAAATAAACAGTCTGTCAGGATGATCATGTTTCAGGTCCTGAAACACCTTACATGCATTAAAGGGAAATTCTGCTTTGTTTCAACCTGGTGTATTTCACATAGATGTATCCATAGTGAGTGTCTCAACCTCCGCTGTAGAGATTCGAGGAAACAGTATATAACAGGGCAAGCTGCGTGAGCACCCTGGAACAGCCATGTTGGATACCTACATAGTGATCTACATCTGGGTCAACTAGTCGGCTGACCTAACCACCCTGCATATTCATCCGCACATTCATTTATTGTTATGAATACATAATAAAACATATTGTGACCAGTCACCATAACAACAGTAAAATGAGCAGCTGATCCCAGAGCTGATCAGCAGGAGAACAGGAGAACTGATCAATAATCAGTGGATGTTTGTCAGAAGAAAGTCTCTCATGTTCTTCTATCAGTCCTTCAGTTCCACGTTAGATCATTAAAATGTAGGCAGCAGGTGATGACAAGCAGCAGATGTCGGTCTGCACCACAGACTGTAAATAAAGATGGCCAACATGTCTCCACTTCCTCCCACTGTACAAAAATAAAGCCAATGCCATTTTGTGCTGGTGACGTCATTTGGAGCCAGAGTCTGCTCAGTAGTGATCGAGGTCCCACCCATACACCCGCCTGAACCAATCACAGCACACTCACAGCTGTCAATCATAACGTCTCACCCCGTTTTTATAGCATCAAATAATGAATTAAAACCAACCTAAAATGACAGAAACCATCTTTGGGAACATTTTATTTGACGTGTACTTTGACTTTTCAGTTTGGCCCATGTCCCATCCGCTAACATGGAGGGGGCGGGGCTTATGACCTATACTGCAGCCAGCCACCAGGGGGCGATCCAGATGTTTTGGCTTCACTTTTGTATATACAGTCTGTGGTCTAGACAGCAAGACACATTCCCACTTCCTGTGTGGACAGGAAATTAAAAGAAAAAACAACAGAATCAGAGCATTAACCGGGACCAGGAAACTGATCTTCATGTATAAAATCTGTGGAATGATCTCATAAAAAAGATTTTAGAAATCCAAAATGGATCCTGACCCATCAGCTGCAGGTTTGGTTCAGGATTATTCAGAAACTTAAGTTGGTAAAAAGACATTTCCAAAACAGATATTTTTCCAGTTTGAAAATCAGAAGCAAAGATGAGTGACAGCCCAGCTCTCGTCCGGGACACTATGATGGTCAGATTATCACAACCAAAAACAAGATGCACCCCCTCATCTACTGGCCTTTAGACTGTGCAACAACCACAACAACGACTGTGTAAGTCAGTTGTATGTCACACTGTGAGGTGGTCTGATTATGATGATATTATGATGTGTGATCAATCAGTGCATCCTAGATCTGTCAGCTCCAATCAGCCAGCTGCAATGTTCTCATGTCTGAATCTGCAGCCAAACAGTAAACATTTATTTTTTGTTTCGCTTTGTGTTTTTTTCCTGAACTTTATTCAGAAAATGTTGTGCTGCCTGTGCTTTCAGAGACGGAGAAAGTCCTCCTCACATCTTTTGACAGAAAAGTGCTGCTGCCTCCTGCTGAGCGCAGACTAAATACACTAAAGCAAAAGATGAACGTCAGAGAAAGTTCTCCAAAGCGTGAGAAAATACAAACCTGAGTTCCTGAATATGACTTGGAGTCTCTCTCTCACTTAGAAATTCATCAGACGTGGACTCAGACAGAAAGAGGCTCTTCTCAGAGTGATGGTTGTGAAATGGCTCCGTTTGTCTGATGTGAAAGCAGATGAGGGTTTGAGCTCCTTACTGAGGTCACTGTGACTCTGACAGAACGGGGTCACCATGCAACAACATGAAGCTGCAGCTCATCCTGATGGAAACACACTTAAATTCCACTTTAGTGTGGTCCATCATTCCTATCAGTAATAATAATAATAACATTGTACTCAGCAACTCCATATCTGAGGCCTGTAAACACGGCACAACCTGTAGGGCTGCCCCCCCGGCCCGTATAATACCGGATTGTATTACTGTCCCTTACTGAATCAATACGCAAGTTGTTCGTGCACACCTGCTCTAATTCACACACTACGGTTTCACATGCCTGGAATGACATGAGAAATAATAAAAGCAAAGGAGCTCCACGAGTCATAGTCGGACCCCCGGACCCCTGGACCCCCCGGCCATGGGGCCGCTGGCAAGGTGTCCCTTGTGTCTCTCTCCGCGGGAGAGAGAGAGCAGGAGGAAAGAGAACATACAGCAGCACAGTACAGTTCCACATAGAGATGTAAAGTAATAGTTGTGGTAATGGTATTGATGTTTAGAAATAATACTAATAGCAATATTATAATAGTAATACTAATAATAAGAGCAATAACAGTAATAGCAGCAGTGGGTGCAGAGCAGGAACATGGGGGCAGCAGGTGGCTGCAACCATAGATCCAGACTCAGCTCCGGAGGCAGAAACACCTGCAGAAAGCAACTGAAGGAGAGAGAGAGAGAGGAGACAAAGCACACAACTACGGGAAGAAGTTGAGTTAGTAACAAGCATTGATGGGATATGAGGGCGTACAGATGGAGAGGAAGAGGAGGAGAGAGGAGCTCAGTGCATCATGGGAAGTCTCCCAGCAGTCTAGGCCTATAGCAGCATAACTAAGGGGTGGCTCAGGTCACCTGAGTCAGCCCTACTATAAGCTTTATCAAATAGGAAAGTCTTAAGCCTATTCTTAAATGTGAGGAGGGTGTCTGCCTCCTGTACACAAACTGGGATCTGGTTCCACAGGAGAGGAGCTTGATAGCTGAAGGCTCTGGCTCCCATTCTACTTTTAGAGACTCTAGGAACCACAAGGCCTGCATTCTGGGAGCGCAGTGCTCTAGTGGGGTAATAGGGTACTATGAGCTCTTTAAGATATGATGGTGCCTGACCATTTAGGGCTGTGAAGGTGAGGAGAAGGATTTTAAATTCTATTCTGGATTTTACAGGGAGCCAGTGTAGAGAAGCTAACATATGATCTCTTTTTCTGGTTCTTGTCAGTAAATGTGCCGCAGCATTCTGGATCAGCTGGAGAGTCTTAAGGGACTTACTGGGGCAGACTGATAATAGAGAGTTGCAATAATCCAGCCTAGATGTAACAAATGCATGGACTAGTTTTTCTGCATCTTTTTGAGACAGGATGTGCCTGATTTTTGCAATGTTATGTAAGTGAAAAAAGACAGTCCTTGAAGTTTGTTTTATGTGGGAGTTAAAGGACATATCCTGATCAAAGATAACTCCAAGATTCCTTACAGTGTCCCTGGAGGCCAGGGCTATGCCATCTAGAGAAACTATATCTTTAGATAATGTGTTTCGAAGGTGTTCAGGGCCAAGTACAATAACTTCAGTTTTGCCTGAGTTTAACATCAGAAAATTGCAGGTCATCCAGGTTTTTACGTCCTTAAGGCATGCTTGAAGTTTAGCTAATTGATTGGTTTCATCTGGCTCGATCGATAAATATAATTGGGTATCATCTGCATAACAATGAAAATTTATGGAGTGCTTCCTAATAATATTGCCCAAAGGAAGCATATATAAGGTAAATAGAATTGGTCCAAGCACAGAACCTTGTGGAACTCTGTGACTAACTTTGGCGTGCATAGAGGATTCATCGTTAACATGTACAAACTGATATCGATCTGATAAATAGGATTTAAACCAGCTTAGTGCGGTGCCTTTAATGCCAATTAAATGTTCTAGTCTCTGTAATAGAATGTGATGGTCAATGGTATCGAATGCGGCACTAAGATCTAACAAGACAAGTACAGAGACAAGTCCTTTGTTGGATGCAATTAGAAGGTCATTTGTAACTTTCACCAGTGCTGTCTCTGTCCTATGATGCTCTAAATCCTGACTGAAAATCCTCAAATAGCTTGTTGTTGTCTAGAAAGTCACACAACTGATTGGCCACTGCTTTCTCAAGGATCTTAGAGAGAAAAGGAGGGTTAGATATAGGTCTATAATTTGACAAAACCCCTGGATCAAGAGTGGGCTTTTTAAGAAAAGGTTTAATTACAGCTACTTTAAAGGACTGTGGCACATAGCCTTTTAATAAGGACAGATTGAAAAAGCCATAGCCCCAGGGCCCATAGTACTTTAATGCGGCCTTGACCTCGTGGCTACAAACATGAAGAATGTGATTGAATGTTACTGATGTTACAAAACAGCTGTTATATAACTGAATAACCAACACACTCAAAGAGAGAAACATTAACTGCAAGAGAAACTTATTGCTTCCTCTCCAGTTTTCTTTCATGTCTGAAACACCCTGCGTGTGCTCCCAAGGCAAAATGTCTGCTGAACATTTTTAAAACCTGCACTCTTCAAATCAGTGCTTCACCAGATAAATGTGAGGCATCATGAGATGACAGGATGTAGGAAAGCAGAAATAAACACATACGTCTGACTGACAGCTGACGTTTCCACCAACACACAGGTACAGCTTTCTACTTTTACTGCAGTGTTTTCTGATAAATACTTTCTCTTTATTCAGAGTTTGACCCGGATGGTCTCTTGAGATGGAAATACCTTTTTTTGAAAGAATCTTGGACAAAATGTTTATGTTTCACAATCCAACACCAGACTGACAGAAACCGGAGCAGTGAGCAGGTTTAGTTTTTCCTGCTCACGCTGATCTCTTCTTATTGTGATGGAGAACCTGACTTTAAACTGGTCCCTCAAAGAGAAGACACTCTGTGGGGTTTCATGAGGACAACCAAGCGATCATGGTTTCAAATCAAATTGACATCATAGCAATGGAAGCATTTGATTCATTTTAGGAGAGAGAACGCTTGAAGGAGTTATTAATCCAATGTGCAGACCACCACCGTTAGCAAGTCATTTAAGACAAATCAATTACAGCCAAGTGTCCACACTTTCACCATCTGTGTTAAGATGGGCAAATTGAAAACTGCATATGATTGGTAACAAAGGACTAAAGTGTGCCCCCAAAGCTCTCTCTGAGCATACGGACACTGTCTCATCATCTAGGGCCTCCACCTGAAAAAATAAGACATGTAAATGGTCCATTTAATCTATGATCAGCAACCACAGATGACATGCCAGTATATGACAGGTTGCTTTTACTGTTACCTCTGTAAGGGACAGTGTGTAAGTGGGTGGTGGCAGCAACACCAGTGTCTCCCCATCAACTGTAGAGAAAGTAAATACATGTTAATTACTCCCACAATAGATTATATAATTGTGTTTTATTAGCAACCAAGTAGTTTAACATTTGACTCATTGACACATACCCTGAACAAATGTGTCCTGTTGGGAGCTGCCACTTCCACCAGGGTCTGATGAGACCCCTCCTTCCACCCTTTCCATTAAGGGGCGACCCTCATTATTGCTGAGGGCCAGCTCCTCAGCAGGAGTGTACTCCTGTGTAGGAGGGCCCCCTCCTGTCCTCTTCCTTTCATTTTTTTTCCTGTTGGCTGCAAGCAGTGTCAAATCCATTTCATTGTGCTTTTGTATCCCGATATCATCCTACAACAGAGACTGACTGAAACACTGAAGCCTTGTACTTGTAAGATATTAACCTACTTACCGTTTTGAATTCTGTTTTTATATTTAGGTTTTATTTGCTCCCAAGTCCGTTTTACACCGCCGGGGTTGCAGCTGAAAGAATCAGGCTAAACTTGTCACACACGCCATAAGAACATCTAAGCAACATATTAATTTAATGGAATACACAAATGTAATTAGAGTCAGATCTACTACTACTACTACTACTACTGATGGGGCAGTGATATTATAAGCCTGTTAATTTAACGTTACACATTCACACAGTCTGTGATTTTTTGCCAGCTGTCTTTCCTGCATTTGGCAGCTGCAGCTGTGTTGCTTTTAGCCTGGATGATGTGTTTTAATTTGTCGTATTTCTGTAATATGATAGTTTGCTCTTCATTTGTAATGTACGCCGCTCTGCTGCCAGTACACTTGTCATGTTTGTGATTGGTCATATGCTGCAAACCCCGCCTCTTTCATGTGAATGTGCTCATGGCTTGATTGCGACTGGGTTGATTTATCAAGTTGATAACCAGCGTCTTGTGACCGCTTAGTGGGATCACAATTGTTAGGCTCAGTGAAGCCAGATAACGAAAAGAGATTCTGGGTATGTTGAAATGGCATCGTAGTACAGGCCTCATGTGCTGCTGATCCTTTATCTCACACTTACTGAGCAGCTGTGTGATGAATCAGAGGGTTCGAATCATTTTCTTTATCACATTCACACAGGATGTCACATGAAAAGTGACAAGCTTCACAAGAGTGTGTGCAAAAAAACAAAGAGCAGAACGTGTGATCTATAAAGAACCAGAGCCAACGATGCGATCATGTAAACTGGTTCAGCTAACTATAGTTATTCCAGATGAACTAACATGATGTCCTGATGTTGAGCTGTCGTCATCATGCTTCACTGTGATTGGCTCAGCTGTTTCAGAGCCATGAGAGCAGTGATGTGATTGGCTGAGAGTGTATTTATTAATCACCTCACCCTCTGAAACCATGTGTGTCGGTTTCTTCTTCTCCCACCTGACGAGAGGACATGATGTTATGTTGACTTCAGAGGGAAGTCCGTACTGAGCGTGCTCCAGCAGGGGAGCAGGCTTTACCAGCAGAGGAGGAGGAGGTGCACTGATGTTTGTGTGGATGGAGGAACACACTGTGATGCCCCTCCAAGTTTTGTCCCAGGGAGTTTTGGGAAAGCCAAGCCCACTCGTCTGCCTCCCCGCTGAGCGTCCCCATTGTTACAGCATTGGTGATCACACTCACAGCAGGACGGCGGGACGGTCCGAGTCCATCAGGGAGCAGGAGAAGGTCCACATCGATCCATCAGGGTTGTTTCAGACGAGCTCGTCTGCTCAGTGTGTTCTTACAGTTTACACCGGCCCTCTTCCTCTTCCTCACGTCCACATGTTTGTCCTGTCACATTAACTGGGTGTGGTTCAACATGTACTGACTGGGAGCACACTGTAAAAAATATGTATTTTAACAACTGAAACTTCGTGAAATCAGAAAGATTATTTTCATGCTTATTATATTTTTTTCTCTCAATCAGCTGACTGAGGGTGTTCACACTTTTCAGTTCAACCAATCAGATTTTGTCCTGAGATCTGTGAGCCAGTCATCTCATTGCTGTCAAACCTTAAACCTGTTCCTCTCTCTGCTGTCATCATGCACTCCTATTTTATCAAACGTATTGATCCACACTGACTCTAAGAAGCTTAGTGAAGTGTAACAGACAGCTGCTGCTGTTTCTAACTATTAACAATATCTATAATGATTGATGATGAAGACTCACAGTGTGGCAGAGAGCCTCCTGGTTTCACTGTAGGCACATTTTATTTCATAAAATCAATGAATCAATCCATAAAAAGAATGATGATTTCGGTCCGGTCTGCTGACAGACAGCTGAGCAGCAGCAGAAGAAGGTCAATGGGTTGAATGGTAGAGAGCTCAGAGTGTGTTGAGCTCTGTTCCTCTAAACTAACTGCTATTTCACTGATGGAAAAACATGCTGTCATGATGTTTCCTGGAAACAGCAGAGTTCTGTTTCAGAGTATCTGAAGGCTGTTTTTGTTCTTTTATAGGACTCAGAGCTTCGTCCCATAAAAACACAACTCAGCACAAAGAGGGGCAGCGTCCAGCTCTCCAAGAACAGCAGCCTGATGGGTGTGAAGGTTACAAACAGTGTGGAGGATTACCCATGATGCTCAGTGCTTAAACTGGAACACAAGAGGTGTCTCTCTGTATGAAGCAGACTAATAAATACATTCAACTCACATAGACGCCACTTCATGTTAATTCAGGCCGCCAGTTCGAGTCAATCGCTTCTTTCTGTTGACTTTGAATGAAATCCTGGAAAACAGGAAACAGGAGAGAGAAGTGGAGCTCCTGCTAAGTTCAGAGATCATTCAGAGGCTATCATGAAAGGCCTTCGAGGCGGCCTTGCCACGACAAGCCATATCCGGTAGCAGGGAGAGGACCCAATTGCAGACAGGCGAGGTGGCTGAATCAGTCCAAAGGTTTATTCGAACAACAAAAACTTACTACGCTCAGGCAGGGAAACACCAGGAACAAGACACGAGGAGATCACCAGCAACATCCAAAACATCAAACACTGGAACATCCAACACAAAGAACCACAAGGAATCACAAGAAATCACATAATCCACAAATCACCGAACGCAGAGAAACAACCACACTGGGAAACACCAACAATGACGCCACCAAGAACAGAGGGAGAGGACCGGTATATATAGGGGAGGAGACAATGAGGGAAACAGACACAGGTGAGTAACAAGACACAGGTGCAAACAATCAAAAAAGGCGGGAAAAGAACAAAGACAGGAAATAAACAGCACACAAGGAAACAAGAACAGTAATTACAAAGTAAAACAGGAAACAAAACACACAAGTCCACACTAAAGCTCTTGGAATCATGACAGAGGCTGAACTCAACACTAACACACACTGTTACTAGCTAGCTTCTAGCTAACGGCTGCTAACAGTAAACACAAACAGTCCAGCTGTCACACCTTCAGAGATTCCCCAGCCACACTAACCCAGGTCAGCCTCGCAGATATTAGCCTAACAGCATCCTTCACACTATAAACACATGTCGGACACAATAAGCTTCTTTCACACTCATCCAAATAACCTTTGTTTCCTCCCACGTGCCGGCTTCAGTGCAGCCTCAGTCTCAGCCACCTGATCCCAGTATCTCAGGGACGATGTCGACTCTGCGTGTCCTCAGATACAGGACCCAGTGTACCTAAACATTTGGCCTCACCCTATGACACACATGCTCAAGGTACAGTCTTCCCGGCAATTCCCCTTCAAAAGTCAAACCCACCACATTACTGTCCTCCTTCAACCCTTCTCGGAGTCGCGTCAGTCTTCTTGCCTCAGTCACACCTGCAACATCCCAAAATGACTCAGCCTCTACCGACAGCGGCATACACTTACCACTCCCTTCTTTTTGCTTCTGATCCGAGTGGGAAAAAAGTCATTTCATATCTCACTTCATATTCTCACTTCATATTCTTCTGTTTCAGTTGTTGGACGACTGAACGTGGATGAAATCTGATCACAGCTCATAAATACTAGCAGCTGTGCTGTGAGACATTTACAATGTGTGATACAATTCAAGTACAGCCACAGAGCATCTGTTACCATCCGAACCTCTGAACCTGTCTGACTCAACTCAGTTTCAATTATACAGCACTTCAGACACAACCAGTGGATCCAAAGTGCTTCACACACGGAGGAAAATTCAAAATAGAGTGAAGAGAATAATAATAATAACATAAAAAGCACACAATGCACATAGACACAACACACCTGACTTCAGAAGAAACACCTGAGCTAGATTGGTCACAGTTAAAGGCCAGCAAGTAGAAGTTTGTTATAAATTGACTCTTGAATCTCAATAGGATGTGAGAATGATGTGGTGGGAGGAAGAGAGTTCCAGCTGAGAGGATGCCGTGACAACAGGAACAACAAACAGGAAAATATAGAAATGAGAACAAGTAGATCATGAATTCATCTGCTTTAAAACACCATAACATCCTGCCATGAGATTACAAATGCCATCAGATTACGAATACATTCCATGATTCAAAGCTCGCTTGAAGAGAAAGGAGGCCTGTCTCCTCCTTCCTCTGGTGTTTCCGTTCAACTGTCAAGCAAATAATAAGCAAACTTTTCAAATGCTGCAAAAAAGAAATGTGAATTGTGAATTTCCATCAGCTGGTTTGGAGCGAACAAACTCGGCTGGTTTGGTCAGAGGGTGGTGGTAGAGGCTACGCTTTACACACGGCAAGTAGTTTGGCAGCAATAACTGGTCACTCTGAAAATGGCTGCTCAGCCTGTGAGATGATGAGGCTGCCTGCCTCCTTCATAACTGGTGCTGTATCGGTTCATCTGCTCAATCATGGGTTGTACTGGCCAGTCTTTCAGTTCCTTATATTTTCAACTCTCCCTTTGAACCCGAACAAAAGCACAGCTGACTCCAGCTGCATCAATGGATCGTTTTTGCAGAATATTGTAGAAAATATCCACCTCTGGCATGAGCATGGAGAAGAATTACCATAGCTGTAGGAAGGTGGGGTCCTCGCTAATGGTGGCCTCATCCCATCTTGGCTGTGTACGTATGTCGTTCATGCACTAAAGTTCAGACAGCCGGTGGAATGCGTCTTTGTGTTGCCTCTGACAGGCTACAACTTGTTTTGGAGACCCTGAGAAGAAGGTGGCGAAGGCGGTTAGGTCTGCAAAAGACACCCTCAACATGTTCACCCTGCACAGCTGCTGCAGTGAGATTTAGCTGCTGTGCAGAGCAGTGTACAAAGTGGGATAGGTTTCCTTATCAAGGTCTGTGCAGCAGCACCATCATGTCTGTGAGATCAACTTTAGCGGCTCCAGTGCACTTCTGATGGTGGTGTTCATTACCAAAGGCTTTGGGCATGTGTATTGTTGTTTTCCCACTCGGGGGACTTGGCATTAGAACGTGGGGCTATTTCCAAATAGCGCATATATAAATATATATAAATATATGATTCTTCCTTCATTCATATGAAGGGGTCACAGGCCAAAGAGGGAGTGAAACACTGGAACAGATGTTTGTTCTCAGGTCGAGGTCTCAGGACCTTTCAGGGGTCTCTGAGGAGGCTTCAGTGAGGAATCATTTTACAGCTGGTCTGAGCTCAGTGTGAACTTGTCTATCAGGGTTTACAGCGGTCCGACTACGAATCACAGCCTGGATGGACTTCTCCTAAAGCTACAGCTCATGAAATATGTTACAGGAGGAATGTTAAAAATACAAACTCACCATCTTCTTAGCAACTTATAAGGTGGAAAAGTACGACGTCAAACAGGTGACATGATTTATCATAACAGGAATAGATCTCCTTCATTAAAGTTAAAGGCTGGTGACCAGAAGACGCTGTAAGTAAATGAGACCACCGTTTGATTCAGTAGCATTTCAGTAATATTACAGTCAGGAAGAAGTCCTGCACTATCTTTCATTTTTAAGCATATTACCATGCTAATTGTGTGCATGTTAACTTGCATACTGTATTAGCATACTAATGATAAAATGTTAACATTATAAAGTTTATTTAATGTGTCACTTTTCTCACATCTTTCACAGTAACTTTGGTTGCACCTGATTGGCTCGACGGTCAGGTGTGTTTTATTGTACGACCTCCAGAAACAACAGAAATGTTTAATTTTTTATAATATGTCTCTATAGTTAGCTGTGAGTAGATCTCATTCTTCTACTGTTGTTATTGAAATAAACCACATTCTGCACATGATCCAGAACAGACCCGACGTAATAACTAGACCCAGAATCACAAACTTTATATCAGAATTTTGACAGATGAACTAATAAGATCCAGAAAGTTTGTAACTTCCTCACTGCAGTTACTCAAAATATTATCAACATCAAAATAATGAAATGAAATAAAACAACAAATAATAAAAATTCCATCAAAATAAATGATCCCCACCGGGTCGGCTGATTTTATTATTTACAATATACAAACACTGTTTGACCTCAGACAGACTGGTGGCAGCTGAGAGCGAGACAGTCTGCAGACTGCAGGATCTTCAAACTACAAACTACTGCACATCTCTGTGTTTGGTAGGTAGGCCCCCCTCCATCTTGACTCTGTTATGTAAGCTGCAGACCGACCACATCTTCCCCCTCTGAATCGGGGAAACTCAGGCTGTTGTTTGTGGTCGGGCCCCTCTGGAGGCCCCTGTGGGACCCACATCTGTCAGCTGACTCAGGGTCTTTTACAGCCAAACGTTTACAGCAGAACAAACTGCATGTTTCTCATTCTGAGCTCAACGTGGGAGTCGTTCCATTTTCACAGTAATTAAGATTCAGAAAACAGATATTTGGTAAAAGACATTAAAGTGCAGTTAAACCCCCCCAGGAGGACGTTTTTATGGTGAAACATTTAACCTCTTCACCCCCACCAGAGGAGATGAAGAGGAACAGCAACAGATAAATAACTTGGATCCCAGCTGAGCTTCAGACCCACAGAGCTGCATGTGATAATGCTGAACTTCATGAAAAGGTGTATAAAATGATACACAAGACAGCGTACTGCACACCTTTAATGTTTCAGTCCTTTACTACAGTAAAAGTACTAATACCACAGTGTAAAAATACTCCATTACAGGTAAAAGTCCTGCATTGAAAATGTTACTTTACTTGAAGTTTAATCAGGTGTGTGTGACTTCAACTGACCCTCCCCCCACCCCAACAATAGCAGTGGTGGGGGGATGGCAACATACACACTTCTTCATGCACAACAATAGTTTAAAATGAACTATTCACAGGGGATCAGTCAGCTGAGGGGTCAGTCACAGTATGATGGTAACACTAAAGCGAGGGGTCGGCCCTCAGCAGAAATCAATAACATCAGTGGTCAACAGTATTGAACAGGTTTCAAAATATCTCAGCTTTTACAGGAATCAAGCCTCTTAAGATGATAAATAATCAAAGAGATAAGAGCTGATATCACCACCGCCATGTTCTCATGAAACTAAATATATTGAATATTGATCATGTAACCTGGTGAGAGCTGTCAGGTGTGTCTGTGTTGAACTGTAACTCTGCTCCTCACACACACACAACTCAGCAGGGATCATGAAATCATCTTAAACTCAAGTTGAGTGTTTAAAGAGGGACCAGTCAGGATGATCAGGAGTGTTTGATTCAGATGTTTTGTGGTATTTTTATTGTCTTGTTTGTGTTTTGTTTTGTTCTGTGTGTGTTTTCCTGTTGAGTTGTGTGTGTTTGTATGAACATTAAAAAACGAAATAAAGGTGTAACTTTATTGTGCCTCTGTCTGATTCTATTCTTCCTCAGTTTGTGTCTGTTTTTAATGGTCATGTGGCTGCTGCCCCCTGCTGGACAGAACGCGTACACACAGCCTACGGTACCTACACGCTGCTCTCAGATCGGTTTATATTTATAGCAGGCAGTGGGCGGTGTCAGCTCCAGTCACCAATAACAGCGGACCAAGAGCGTTACCAAGGAAACGGCGTACAGCGCTAGGAGACGGTGGGAGGCACAGCAGCAGCAGCAGCAGCTAGGTTAACGTGCTAACTAGCTAGTCAGCGGATAGTTGAATCACCAGCGACTCTTAAATATTTAAAACCATCTTCCACGTTAAAAATTAAAAGTTAAAGCCCGGAGTTTGATTCGCGTTCCCCGCGACAGCTAGCATGGCAGCAGCGGTGCCCAGCTAACGAGGCTAGCGCTAAGTTAGCTGTCGGTGGATAGATTAGCATGCTAACCAGTCACCGAAACTAACGCGTTAATCTAAATATTATCCGATAATAGTTATAAAACCTCCGCAGGCTCAGCGGGGCGATGTAGCCGTTTAGCACCGAGCTAACTCAGCTGTCAAGTTTAACACGGATCGTGTCTTCCGCCGGGATGGATGTGAGTTAACAGCTGGACTGGGACAGTCTGACCCGGGTCTGTGGTTCTCTGGACGGAGCCTGAGTGTCGAGTCGAAGTGGTTCTCCCCAGCAGCAGCCTGGTCCTCCCGGGCCGGGGGACGGCAGAGCTCCACGCCGCCGGTCAGGCCCGGACTGTGCAATGAGATGAGATGCAGCGGACCGGAGGGCCGATCCACATCCCGAGTCCGGTTAACTCGTGCTAAACAGGTGAGCTGCCTGGTTGTTTCAGGTGTCAGGAACCTCAGGGTTTGTTTTGTCCTGTTAATGTAATACTGGGACCTTCTGGTCGAAGGATGGACCCAGCAGTTCCATGTGGATCTATGAGTATTAGAGCCGCAGCTAACAGTTATTTTCATCTGCTGATTATTCTTTTGATTAATCCATTAACCGGTTATCTATAAAATGTCAGATAGTAGAGATAAGACCTGTCACAGTAACCCAGTTTGTGCTTTGGAAACTATCAGGGCAGATTTTCTTTATAGGTTACTCTGCCCATCATTTACTCAGTCGATTAATCAGTTGGTCTATGAAGTGACACTTTCCCAGAGATTATTAAAACACTCTCAGACTTTGAGCTTTTCTGTCTCAGGGAACTGAGTCTCTGGGTTTTGGACGGTTGGACATTTGAAGACATCGCTGAGAGACTGAGATGGACATTTATCATAAGATGATTAATTGGAAAAATAAGCAGCAGATAAATTGATAATGAAAATGACCGTTGGTGGCAGCCCTGAAAAATAACTGAAACCATGAATTGATAAAATGGTTGCAGCTCTGGTTGGGATTCATGCTGTGATATATTCCTGAATATCATGGAAGCGTTATGAGCTGCTGAGTGTCTGTCATTCCACCATAATAAAACCAGACCTTGTGTTCGCTCCGGTAGTTGCAGGTGTTATCCAGTGATGCTTAAAGGATCATAAAGCAGCTCTTTGTGCAGCTTCACCCTGCAGCCGGTCTGTTGGGCATGTGATGAAGACCGTGCTCTCTGTCTTTGCTGTTTATGTTGAATCTGTGTGCAGGATGGATGTGTGCAGTAGGAACCCGAACCGCACGGCGCCGGTCGGCGAGGACGGAACACACCGAGCTGACGTGCCGCTCTGCTCTCGGACCAACGGCTGGAGCTGGCCCCCGCACCCCTTCCAGCTGCTGGCCTGGCTACTCTATGTCTACTTCGCCGTCACCAGCTTCGGCGTGTTCGTCCCCCTGCTGCCCACTCACTGGATCCCTGCAGGCTACATCGTATCCTTACACCGAATGTGAACGGGAGAGCATCAAAATAATCGGAGGCCTTGAGAATAAAGTCCAGATATTTAGAGAATAAGGTCGAAATATTACAAGATTTTAATACTGGGCCGTAGACAACAGGTGAGTCAAATGAGTGACTGATGTTAGAGCTTTCATCCAGCCACCCTCATCACAGCATAACACATGACATTTATCTCTCACAGCAGCCTGCTTCTGTTACCAGTGCTTTTCTCTACATTTTACAACTTAAAGGTTCCCTGTGGAGGTTTTGCTATAGAGCTGTTCTATGAGTGGGTCCCTGTCTTGTTATTATTCCATTATCCCACTGACCTACAGGTGGCTGTTACATGCCAACAGATACAATGTGCCAACAAAGACAGTGCAGAAGAAGAGTGCGAGCTAGTAAACATGGATGGAAATGATGACAATTGCTTTGCAAATGTTTTATGAGAAAACAAACACATTCAATGTGTTTGTTAGAGATTCACACGCTGAGTTCTGCTTTTTAACACAGTGTGTTTGTGTTTGTTCACAAGAAAACTTTCATTCTCGAAATGTCAGCTGATATTTTTTCCTAATAGTGGCCCTGACACTCGGTCGTACAGTCCCAGATCCATTATTTATTGATTTTGTTGTTAAGTCTTGTAGTATGAGAAAGATTGAGGATAGATGTAGTATGACCTCAGATTGGTTCCAGCTGATGATGAACGACTGATGCTGATGTTTCAGAGAGGACGTATTGGCTGTCAGGACGGTTTTAGACTTAAATGAGGAAACAGGAACAATAATCTTCCAGCATTTGTGTGTGAGTCCTGATCTGTGCGTCAGTGTACGGGCATCATGTTCGTGTGTCACCTGTGTGTCCACGTGATGGCCGTGTCCATTGACCCGGCCGACTCCAACGTCAGAAAAAAGAGCCACAAAGGTCCGGTCCCGGTGTTCGACCGCTCCAAACACGCCCACGTCATCGAGAACTGCCACTGCTACCTCTGCCAGGTGGACGTGTGAGTAACACACTATATACAGTATATATTATATATAGAATATATAGATTCTACATGTCTGCTGCATCACTTTACACACGTTTCCTCAAAATTCAGTCTGACTGATTTCGTCCAAACTCACTGCTGATATTTTGAAACTCTAAATATTGTCATTGTGTGACCTGTCCACATGTTTAGTTAACAGAATAATATGACTGTATAGTATTTCTCATATATAAGCATCAGTAAAATCTCCCATCAAGGTCTGTTCAGTTGTATCACCTGTATGGATCAGTTTGTCTCTCTAACCTCTTCAAATTCAACGAACAATTTTCCTTGACTTTTCTTCTTCATTTGAATATTAAACTGGCTGAGTTTTTCTTTATGTGTATCAGAATCAGAATCAGGTTTATTGCCAGGTAGGTTTTCACATGCAACATGGACATCTGAGCATCTAAATAGTTTCTGACCTCAGACAGACTTCAGTCATTAGTTCGAGAGGCATCCTGTTGGATGAATCATCAGAAGGATTCATCCTCTGAGGGATCCATCCAGCAGTTGTTGCTTCATGTCGAGCTAACACAGCTAATAATGAACATCCAGGTATGTTGGTGAGAAGAACAACAGTCAACAAACTGTTGGCAGAAAGGCTGCACATGCACCGCCGCTGGCAGTTCCATCCTAATAAAGTCCAGCATCAACACTAATACAACCCATTCAGCTCATTTACATCAGCTGTTTGTTGGTATCTGGTTTCATTACAAACTGCTACAAATACACAACACAACAGAAGAAGCTAATTTAGGCTGTTTATCTGGTGTTAGCACTGAGGCTAAACGCCTTGGAATAAGGTCCACAGTGTTGGACTGTAAAACCCCTGCACTAGAGGGATGAGGAGAAACATGTGAACTGAGCCTTTAAGGAAGCGTTGATGCTGACTGCTGGTTCTCAGCTGTCTGCATGTTTAATGCAGCACAGTTCCTCAACATGGTGTAAATAATGAAAATACTCACTGAAGGCAGGAGCGCTGATGTGAATCATGCTGATAGATTTGATCCTGAGCTGCATGTAAAGCCTCAGAAAACCAGGTCAGTGTGCTGGTTTCTCCCAGGGGGCCCTGGAGAACTGGGTCAGAGGAGCCATTATGCACCCAGCTGACAGACATGGACAGACATGAACCTGTAGCCTGCTACGTTGTCCACGAGAGTCCTGTGCTTCTATGATGACAAATGTTGAGGAGATTGTTACTGTAGAAGCAGCAGCTTCTCATGCTCTCCTTCCAACTTTGTTTCACAAAACCTCTTCAGGCTAAACGTAGCTGCTAACTGTCTGAGTGTTGCTAGCTAGAGAGGTCCCCATCTGAGTTCAGGAAAGGGAGACGTTGTATTGGCTTGTTTCATGTTATCGGATCCTTCCTGTGTGTCTTGTGTTGTTCCAGGGGTCCAAAGTCAAAGCACTGCAGTGCCTGTAACAAGTGTGTTGCCAACTTTGACCATCACTGTCGGTGGCTCAACAACTGTGTGGGCAGCAGGAACTACAGGTGAGTCTGTCGGACTTTCTGTTGGCATGTTGTCCTGCGGAGCCCGGCAGGCGTCAGGAAGAAGAAACAACAACAACAACAACAACAACCATAATCTGGGAATGTGGAAAGTAAAAAGGAGCAAATAAGAAATGATGATAATAATGGTAGTAAATAAAAGTGTAAACCTGTTAATCCTACTTAAAGTTAACTGAGAGATCACGTTTAATGCAAACTTTACTACAAGTAGCTGATGTTCAGTTCTGATGTATTTTAACAGTATATACTGTAAATAAAAATACACGTTAAATTATTTTTTTTAACCCTACAAAACGTGGTGGGAATACCTTGTTTTAGCCCTCAGTAGTGTCTGCAGGTATCCCTTTCAGGATGCATACAGCCCCAACAGCCTTCACCAATAAGGTCGGCCTGTGTGTAGCCTGAGAGGCGATACCCAAGGCAGGAAAAGGATCAGAGCACTCGCAGCTGTGAGCCTTCGTGGTAACTGAAGGACACTCAGAGTATAATATATTCATTTTATTAATTACGGGAATGAACGGGCTCTATATTATCAATAAATAAATTAATCTATATTATATTTCCTGTCGGGGTCCAGTCATAAACATGAAACATGTTTTTGACCTTTGACCCTGTTCTCCCTGCGTGGATAAATGAGTTTTAACGTAGATACTTGGACTTGAATCTGAATCTTTTTTGGTTCTTTGAAGCTGCTTAAAGTTTATCAGGAGCTGTTGTCATAGCAACAAGCCCTTAAACCCAAACCTGCAAGTGCAACTTATTGACAGTGAGCTGGACCAGGACCAGTGAACCACAAACAGGAAGTCCTTTTCTTAGCTTTATAATAACAAAGTGTTGATATCATTATGATTTCAGATGAGAACATTATTGATCTGTTGGTGTAATCAGAGAACATACAGAGAACAACATCAGAGAACATATAACACAAAAAGAACCGATCCACATGTAGCCTGGGTTCAGCTCAGCTAGAAGATCCGGTCGTTTCATTGATTAGACGTGAAAAGGTATTAAATGATTAGTTTCAGTTCGTAGTCAGAAAGTGTTCATGAGAAGATCTCCAGTTCACAGCATGCAGGAGAATTATTATTCTGATCATCAGCAGGTACACACAGCACTGTGTACTCAGTAGTACTGTGTACTCACTAGTACTGTGTTCACTGTGTATCCTGCAGGTTGTTCCTCCACAGTGTGATCTCGGCTCTGTTGGGTGTCTGTCTGGTTCTGGTCATTGCCTCCTATGTCTTCATTGAGTTCTTTGTGGACCCGTCCAAACTCCGCACTGACAAACACTTCCTGGGTAAGATCTGACCTCTGACCCTGTAACAGAGCAGAACTGTGACAGCAGGAGACCTAATGTCATTTTTAAGTGTTTTTGTTAAGAAGAAGTTCATCATGTCTCTCATCCTAAAGGTCTTTAGATGTGGTCCTAAAATGTCCCCACAAGTACAGACAGACCCGACTACAGACAGACCCGACTACAGACAGACCTGAGTCCAGACAGACCTGAGTCCAGACAGACCCGAGTACAGACAGACCTGAGTCCAGCAGAGAGACAGACAAACAACGGCACAAACAGCATCAGAGACGATCACAGCCGTCATTTTAACAGTTTCCAGTCAGCCAGTGGGACGAGACGCAGTGTTACAGGAGGATGTAATCTTGATATAACAGGAGTGTGTGTGTGCGTGCGTGTGTGTGTGTGTCTCACCTGCAGTGAGGAACGAGACAGCTGTGTGGTTTGTCTTCCTGCCTGTGGCTCCGGTCCGGTCAGCAGCAGCAGTGATTCCTACTCTGGCTGCTGTCACCATCGCTCTGGGTCTGCTGTCATCTGTGCTGCTCTGTCACCTGCTCTGCTTCCACGTCTACCTGAGTAAGAGACCACAGACACACCTGTCTGTCTGTCTGTCAAGGGGGATTCAGTCTGAACACAAAGTCCAGACTGAAGGTTTCTGTATGAGTTGGCTGTGTGGGGTTAGAAGTCCTCTGAGCTCCCCAACTAATCACAGCCAATCAGGGTGGAGTAGGAAACTGAGACTTAAACTTTAGACATGAACAATAATATTGAAGTATTCTGGATTCTTGCATGAGGAGCAGCAGATGTACTTTAAAGAACTTTGAATGAACACAAATAATTATTATTTGATATGTTTTAAAACATGTCTTTTTGTCCGCAGATATATTCAAACAAAATTCACTTTTTAAACCAAACACATTTTTTCATTCCTTTACCTAAAACTCCTATTTGTGTGTGGAAATGTTGTTCATTTGATAGAATATACAGGGACTAAAATTCACAGTATGACATTTAGTTCTTATTATTTCTGTACATCTGTTACAGCAGAAGACAACAACAACATATATTTTCCTCATATTATTTCATCTTTATTGATGATTTTCACAGTTCTAATATACTTTATATCCCAGTACAAATATAAATGTATTGAATTGTTTAAAAATGTTTATCCGTCCTAATATTTCAGCCTCCTTCAGTGTCGCAGAGTGTGTGTTGGAGCACTTTATTGTGCCTAGTTTCAACAAAATAAGAATTAAAAAGGTGAATTTAAAATTCAAATCTGAAAAATTGTAAAAAAAACATTTTTATGTGGGGAACTTTGAAACAGACACCAGTAGGTGGAGGTAGAGAGACTGAAGGTGTCAGCAGTTCTGTCATTACTGTGTGTGCGTGTGTGCGTGCGCAGTGTGGAACAGACTCAGTACCTATGAGTACATCGTGCGGCAGCGTCACCGTCAGGACAGCAGAGACTCGAGGAAACCAGGATCAGTGAAGGAGCCAGCAGCTCCGTCAGTCAATCTCATCAAGGTAACTGTGGTGTGACTCTGACATTAATACCTTCAGTCCAAGAACCCTGCATGTTCTTGTTCCATCTGTATACATTTGTTCAGAAGAGCTGCAGTGAACACAGATGTTCCACTAAAATAACTACGTGTTGTCCAGAAAGCCTCAATATTAAATATTTTTGCTGAGAAGAAACATGAACGTGCCTTTTTGGTTCTAATTCTTAGTTTTAGCCTGTTTACATATCTGGCACTGTGCACCTTACTGATGAGCTTTTATTCTTAGCTTTGGTTTATTTAGTTTAGATCTGCACTCTTTCCACCTTTGAATGAATGAACTGAATCAAGTTCTACCTTATCTTAGTTTAGTCCCAGTGCCTCTGTGGCCTCATGTTTTTAAACTTCCTGGTTGATATGTATGTGACATTTCATAGTCGCAGTGATACTTTTATTGCATTATTACTTGGTATGGCGAGGAAACCCTCTCCTCCTGAGGATTATGTCTTTCTAGTGTTCATCGTCATTTTTCTGTTATTCTCTCTTCTTCTCCCACTGATGTGCCGATCACATCGTTTAGCTACAATACTCTAAAAACAGTCAAACTGAATGAATCTTTGTGAAGCAGAGACGTCATCAGTCACATGATATTCTTCATTTAACGCGAGCTCCACCACAATGTACTGAAACAGTGACTTCACAGGACAGAAACAGGTCTCACTATCATCCACCATCTCTAGGTCAAGTCGATTTTATTTATTTAGTCCAGTACCTCAGATCACATATCTGCCCCCAGGGGCTTTTCAATCCGTCCCCTCCGTCCTCAGACCCTCAACAACTGAGGCTATAACAGTTACTGAGTATACAAAACATCAGCATCAAACTTTACTATAACAAAATGTCATCACTGTTAGTTGATACAAAAAACAGAAATATCACTCACCATAAATACACAACATACCATTTATTATTTCATCTAACACGTCAATAAGGCAGCAAATTCTGCATTCTGTCAAACTCATTGTCAACTCATTCAGACTCACTTCCATCAACATTTAGGAATAACTCAAACTAATAATAAGTCAATAAGAAATAATGAGTTAATAACTGTGTTTGGTCTGGTTTAAGTCCTGGACCTGAGTGTCTGTCCTCTGCTGTCCCCCCTCAGGACATAAACTACTCAGGGACTCTGGGTTACACCAACCCTCAGCTGGACATGGAGGAACCTACCACTGTGGCTGTGCGGGGGCAGGCAGAGTGAGTCTTCCAGTTCCCTCCTGTTCTGGTTCTCATGGTCTGATCCAGTTAAAACCGAATCAAATGCAGTCCTCCGGGTCACTGCACACGCTCTCTGTGCTGGTCCAGGTTCAGCCCACCACCTGCTCTGATTGGCTGAGGCTGACCGGGTCCCATCATGTTGCAGTAAACAACCGGCAACAGTCACTTCATACCACAACGAGGCTGGACCTCGGTCGCCATGGACACCGTTCACTTTGCACAAAACAAAGTGTGCAAAGTGAAATTCTTCCAGGAAGCAAACAAAGCGTGTGTGTGTGTGTGTGTTTGAGCAGTGGCAGGAGGGAGCTGTGTGTGTGTGTGTGTGTGTGTGTGTGTGTGTGTGTGTGTGTGTGTGTGTGTGTGTGTGTGTGT
>VMKM01003560.1:0-33657 GCA_008360985.2 Macquaria ambigua | reverse complement strand
TATACCGCCACACGCTACCATAGTCCCACCGTGGCTCCAGCCCGGACAGTTGAGGCAGTGAGGCCTGAGGCTGCACCAGCAGAGCGGAGCTCTCCATCCGCTCCCCAGGGGAGTCGCGCCCCCCAGTCCAAATCCATTCTCACTGTTAGCTAAACATTCCTTCAGGGCTACTACAACAAGCTAACTGTGGTGTTGGCTAATGCAAGTAGCTAGTTACTGCTATTTGGAAAGTATCACTGGACCAACACAATAAATAAATATTAATAAATGTATTAATATAAATCAATATTGTATTCTGGTTGTTGATTGGTTAGGGAGGACATCTTCCGTTGGAGCATCATTTAAAAAAAAAAATAGTACATTAAATTGATATAAGAGCCTGTCCTACTCTGACCCCCCCCCACCACTTCACATAGACTGCCCTTTCCCCCCTTGCCTACCCTAGAGGTGTCGCTGTTGAAGCATTTTAATCTGAATTTCAAAAATGGATTTATTCCAAAGAACGAAAGAAGAAATTATAAAAATGACTGTGAGATTTGGTAATGGTTTATTTCAACCAATTATACTGTTTTCATTTAGATCTCCCTCTTGCCTCCTCTGCTTCTATGGACCAGTGATCAATCAAGACTGATCAATCATCTTTTCCACTGATCATGAACATAGAGGAAAATGAAGGCCTTTGGAGAATGCGGGCATCGATCCTGCTACCTCTCACATGCTAAGCGAGCGCTCTACCATTTGAGCTAATTCCCCTATGCAAGTGCTTAACTCACCCTATGTAAACATCCTGGAAAGTGACCTGGATTGGACTTTTACCGTTAAACGTAGACAATAACAGATGAAGTGGCCAAGTGGTTAAGGTGATACACTGCCACATGCACTGAGACTAAACAAATGTCTTGCACTCCTTAAGCCTCCACTGCTCGGGACCCTTACTGAGCCAACACTGAGGTCCGACTGAAATGAAGGAAGAGGAATTCACCAATGTCCAGGCTTTCCAGGCAATTCCCCTCTACGATTCTTGCCTGTACACCGTTCACCCTTTCCTGCATAACACTAGCGCCATCATAGCACTGTCCCACACATAGCTGCATGTCTATGTCTTGACTCATTAGCTCTTCACAGATAGCATTAGCCAGTGCTTCTTCACTAAGGTCCGTCATATGGTAGGTACCAATTGCTCGCTCTTTAATAATTCCACTGTGAACATAGCAGACGAAGATGGCAAGCTGTTCTTTCTTTGACATGTCTTTAGTTTTTTTAGTTTTGGATTTGATGTTCTTGTCACTTTCTGAAAGGACGTCGACAAACTCGAGGAAATTTCCCTTATTAGTAGAACTGTCCTCACTGTGGCCACAAAAAGGCAAGCCCTGTTGCCCGAGCAGGGCTGTAACTCGGAACAGTGCTTTCAAGTGTGCCGTTTTCTTGGACCTCTACAGCCCTGTTGGTGTCTATTGTAGTGGCAATTGAGTCAAATTTTCCAGAATTCACTTTTGTGAAGTTTGCCCATGCCACCACAGCACCCATGTGACGTTTACTGAGTGCATGTCCTCTGATCTGGGCCTGAATGTTCTTCCAACAGGAAAATCCATTATCAATGAAGGCGTGAGCCCCATACCTGTCTCTGGCACTTGTTGATACACCTCCAAAGTGGCGGCAAGTGAAACAAAAAATTGAGTCAGTAGACACCGAATATGATGTTGTAGATATATCTTTACATTTTGTGAAAAATCCTTCAATTGATATTTGTTTTCGTTTCAACTCTTGTTAGTCTGTTCGTTAAATGCAAACTAGCTAGCCTCTGATTTTTCTTCCTGGCCAAATCATTACGTTGATAAGCTTAGCTACGTAATACATAACACACACAAATGTGCAATACTAATACATACATACCTACGTAAGCCAGTCACTCCAGCCTCCTCTGTGCCCAAGCCACGGCCTGCTAGCAACTGGCTTGCTAGCCAACAGTCTGCTAGCAACCAGCCTGCTAGCCTCCAGTCTCCTTCACCTTTTGAGGGCACCTGGCTGGCAATATTCCCGGGGACTCGCGGAGGCCACAGGAGACGTGGTCGTCGGGGCTCCTGACGCCATTGGCAGCCGCCCAGCGTCATAGAATCTCCGCTGCTCAGCACCACAGAGTCTTCGCTGCTCAATGCTACAGACCAACCTACACCTGTTCCTGTTTCCCGATTGGCGGTCCGGCCGACTCCTGTTCCTGGTTTCCAGTCGGCGTTCCGGCCAGCTTCTGTTCCTGTTTCCCAGTTGGCGGTCTGGCCGACTTCTGTTCCTGGTTTCCAGTCGGTGGTCCGGCCAACTTCTGATCCTGATCCTGAGTCGACGGTCCGGCCGAGACCTGTTCCTGGTTTCCAGTCGGCAGTCTATCCTACATCAGTCTCTGCTGAGCTGCAGTAGTCTCTGGTCTCTGCTGAGCAGCAACAACCTTCGGTCTTGGCTGAACTACAGCGGCTCCCTGATCCAGTTCCCGAGTCGGTGGTCCGGCTGACTCCTGCTCCCCAGACCCGGTTGGTGAACCGGCCGACATCAGTTCATGTTCCTGAGTCGGTGGTCCAGCCAACATCAGTTCCTGTTCCCGAGTTGGCAGTCTGGCCGACCTCTGTTCCTGATTTCCAGCCGGCGGTTTGGCCATCTCCTCTTCCTTGTTCCCAGTTGGCAATCTGGCCAACACCTGTCCCTGCTGAGCTGCAGCAGCCACACGTCCCTGCTGTGCTGCAGCAGCCTCCTGTTCCTGATTCTGGGTTGGCGGCTCCAGCTCCTCGTTCCCGGTTGGCGACCTGGCCAACCTCTGTTCCTGTTTTGGAGTTGGCGGTCCAGCCGACCTCTGTTCCTGATTTCCAGTTGGCGGCCCGGCCATCTCCTGTTCCTCGTTCCCGGTTGGCGGTCCAGCCAACACCTGCCCCCCCCCCCCACTTCACATAGACTGCCCTTTCCCCCCTTGCCTACCCTAGAGGTGTCGCTGTTGAAGCATTTTAATCTGAATTTCAAAAATGGATTTATTCCAAAGAACGAAAGAAGAAATTATAAAAATGACTGTGAGATTTGGTAATGGTTTATTTCAACCAATTATACTGTTTTCATTTAGATCTCCCTCTTGCCTCCTCTGCTTCTATGGACCAGTGATCAATCAAGACTGATCAATCATCTTTTCCACTGATCATGAACATAGAGGAAAATGAAGGCCTTTGGAGAATGCGGGCATCGATCCCGCCACCTCTCACATGCTAAGCGAGCGCTCTACCATTTGAGCTAATTCCCCTCTGCCTTGGTTGCCCCGTCAACCCCTCCCCATCATGTCCATGCCATGCCTTTCCAGACTTCCCAGGTGTACGTAAACATCCTGAAAGGTGACCTGGATCAGACTTTTAGCGAAAGATGAAAACCACAACAGATGAGATAGACGAGGCGGCTGCAGTCTCATTGCAGTCAAGTTTACTTAAGTGTTCTGTGTTTACATGTCAACAAAATAATGACATCAGTTTCTCCCACAGAAATGTTCTCGTCCTTGCTGATACACTGCCAGATGCACTGAGACTAAACAAATGTCTCGCAGTCCCCTTAATCGTTCACTGCTCGGAATCCTCCCTGAGCCAACACTGAGGTCTGATTGAAATGAAGGAAGAGGAATTCATCAATGTCCAGGCTTTCCAGGCCATTCCCCTCTACGCTGACCAACAGGTGTGGCTCCACCTCTCTCCTCAGCTGGTGCAAAAAGTCTCACCATGTTCTTTAACTCAATCATCTTTTCCACTGATGACGAACACAGAGGAAAACAAGATCTTTTGGAGAATGCAGGCATCGATCCTGCTACCTCTTGCATGCTAAGCAAGCGCTCTACCATTTGAGCTAATCCCCCTATGCAAGTGCTTAACTCACCCTATGTAAACATCCTGGAAAGTGACCTGGATTGGACTTTTACCGTTAAACGTAGACAATAACAGATGAAGTGGCCAAGTGGTTAAGGTGATACACTGCCACATGCACTGAGACTAAACAAATGTCTTGCACTCCTTAAGCCTCCACTGCTCGGGACCCTTACTGAGCCAACACTGAGGTCCGACTGAAATGAAGGAAGAGGAATTCACCAATGTCCAGGCTTTCCAGGCAATTCCCCTCTACGATTCTTGCCTGTACACCGTTCACCCTTTCCTGCATAACACTAGCGCCATCATAGCACTGTCCCACACATAGCTGCATGTCTATGTCTTGACTCATTAGCTCTTCACAGATAGCATTAGCCAGTGCTTCTGCACTAAGGTCCGTCATATGGTAGGTACCAATTGCTCGCTCTTTAATAATTCCACTGTGAACATAGCAGACGAAGATGGCAAGCTGTTCTTTCTTTGACATGTCTTTAGTTTTTTTAGTTTTGGATTTGATGTTCTTGTCACTTTCTGAAAGGACGTCGACAAACTCGAGGAAATTTCCCTTATTAGTAGAACTGTCCTCACTGTGGCCACAAAAAGGCAAGCCCTGTTGCCCGAGCAGGGCTGTAACTCGGAACAGTGCTTTCAAGTGTGCCGTTTTCTTGGACCTCTACAGCCCTGTTGGTGTCTATTGTAGTGGCAATTGAGTCAAATTTTCCAGAATTCACTTTTGTGAAGTTTGCCCATGCCACCACAGCACCCATGTGACGTTTACTGAGTGCATGTCCTCTGATCTGGGCCTGAATGTTCTTCCAACAGGAAAATCCATTATCAATGAAGGCGTGAGCCCCATACCTGTCTCTGGCACTTGTTGATACACCTCCAAAGTGGCGGCAAGTGAAACAAAAAATTGAGTCAGTAGACACCGAATATGATGTTGTAGATATATCTTTACATTTTGTGAAAAATCCTTCAATTGATATTTGTTTTCGTTTCAACTCTTGTTAGTCTGTTCGTTAAATGCAAACTAGCTAGCCTCTGATTTTTCTTCCTGGCCAAATCATTACGTTGATAAGCTTAGCTACTTAATACATAACACACACAAATGTGCAATACTAATACATACATACCTACGTAAGCCAGTCACTCCAGCCTCCTCTGTGCCCAAGCCACGGCCTGCTAGCAACTGGCTTGCTAGCCAACAGTCTGCTAGCAACCAGCCTGCTAGCCTCCAGTCTCCTTCACCTTTTGAGGGCACCTGGCTGGCACTATTCCCGGGGACTCGCGGAGGCCACAGGAGACGTGGTCGTCGGGGCTCCTGACGCCATTGGCAGCCGCCCAGCGTCATAGAATCTCCGCTGCTCAGCACCACAGAGTCTTCGCTGCTCAATGCTACAGACCAACCTACACCTGTTCCTGTTTCCCGATTGGCGGTCCGGCCGACTCCTGTTCCTGGTTTCCAGTCGGCGTTCCGGCCAGCTTCTGTTCCTGTTTCCCAGTTGGCGGTCTGGCCGACTTCTGTTCCTGGTTTCCAGTCGGTGGTCCGGCCAACTTCTGATCCTGATCCTGAGTCGACGGTCCGGCCGAGACCTGTTCCTGGTTTCCAGTCGGCAGTCTATCCTACATCAGTCTCTGCTGAGCTGCAGTAGTCTCTGGTCTCTGCTGAGCAGCAACAACCTTCGGTCTTGGCTGAACTACAGCGGCTCCCTGATCCAGTTCCCGAGTCGGTGGTCCGGCTGACTCCTGCTCCCCAGACCCGGTTGGTGAACCGGCCGACATCAGTTCATGTTCCTGAGTCGGTGGTCCAGCCAACATCAGTTCCTGTTCCCGAGTTGGCAGTCTGGCCGACCTCTGTTCCTGATTTCCAGCCGGCGGTTTGGCCATCTCCTCTTCCTTGTTCCCAGTTGGCAATCTGGCCAACACCTGTCCCTGCTGAGCTGCAGCAGCCACACGTCCCTGCTGTGCTGCAGCAGCCTCCTGTTCCTGATTCTGGGTTGGCGGCTCCAGCTCCTCGTTCCCGGTTGGCGACCTGGCCAACCTCTGTTCCTGTTTTGGAGTTGGCGGTCCAGCCGACCTCTGTTCCTGATTTCCAGTTGGCGGCCCGGCCATCTCCTGTTCCTCGTTCCCGGTTGGCGGTCCAGCCAACACCTGCCCCCCCCCACCACTTCACATAGACTGCCCTTTCCCCCCTTGCCTACCCTAGAGGTGTCGCTGTTGAAGCATTTTAATCTGAATTTCAAAAATGGATTTATTCCAAAGAACGAAAGAAGAAATTATAAAAATGACTGTGAGATTTGGTAATGGTTTATTTCAACCAATTATACTGTTTTCATTTAGATCTCCCTCTTGCCTCCTCTGCTTCTATGGACCAGTGATCAATCAAGACTGATCAATCATCTTTTCCACTGATCATGAACATAGAGGAAAATGAAGGCCTTTGGAGAATGCGGGCATCGATCCCGCTACCTCTCACATGCTAAGCGAGCGCTCTACCATTTGAGCTAATTCCCCTCTGCCTTGGTTGCCCCGTCAACCCCTCCCCATCATGTCCATGCCATGCCTTTCCAGACTTCCCAGGTGTACGTAAACATCCTGAAAGGTGACCTGGATCAGACTTTTAGCGAAAGATGAAAACCACAACAGATGAGATAGACGAGGCGGCTGCAGTCTCATTGCAGTCAAGTTTACTTAAGTGTTCTGTGTTTACATGTCAACAAAATAATGACATCAGTTTCTCCCACAGAAATGTTCTCGTCCTTGCTGATACACTGCCAGATGCACTGAGACTAAACAAATGTCTCGCAGTCCCCTTAATCGTTCACTGCTCGGAATCCTCCCTGAGCCAACACTGAGGTCTGATTGAAATGAAGGAAGAGGAATTCATCAATGTCCAGGCTTTCCAGGCCATTCCCCTCTACGCTGACCAACAGGTGTGGCTCCACCTCTCTCCTCAGCTGGTGCAAAAAGTCTCACCATGTTCTTTAACTCAATCATCTTTTCCACTGATGACGAACACAGAGGAAAACAAGATCTTTTGGAGAATGCAGGCATCGATCCTGCTACCTCTTGCATGCTAAGCAAGCGCTCTACCATTTGAGCTAATCCCCCTATGCAAGTGCTTAACTCACCCTATGTAAACATCCTGGAAAGTGACCTGGATTGGACTTTTACCGTTAAACGTAGACAATAACAGATGAAGTGGCCAAGTGGTTAAGGTGATACACTGCCACATGCACTGAGACTAAACAAATGTCTTGCACTCCTTAAGCCTCCACTGCTCGGGACCCTTACTGAGCCAACACTGAGGTCCGACTGAAATGAAGGAAGAGGAATTCACCAATGTCCAGGCTTTCCAGGCAATTCCCCTCTACGATTCTTGCCTGTACACCGTTCACCCTTTCCTGCATAACACTAGCGCCATCATAGCACTGTCCCACACATAGCTGCATGTCTATGTCTTGACTCATTAGCTCTTCACAGATAGCATTAGCCAGTGCTTCTGCACTAAGGTCCGTCATATGGTAGGTACCAATTGCTCGCTCTTTAATAATTCCACTGTGAACATAGCAGACGAAGATGGCAAGCTGTTCTTTCTTTGACATGTCTTTAGTTTTTTTAGTTTTGGATTTGATGTTCTTGTCACTTTCTGAAAGGACGTCGACAAACTCGAGGAAATTTCCCTTATTAGTAGAACTGTCCTCACTGTGGCCACAAAAAGGCAAGCCCTGTTGCCCGAGCAGGGCTGTAACTCGGAACAGTGCTTTCAAGTGTGCCGTTTTCTTGGACCTCTACAGCCCTGTTGGTGTCTATTGTAGTGGCAATTGAGTCAAATTTTCCAGAATTCACTTTTGTGAAGTTTGCCCATGCCACCACAGCACCCATGTGACGTTTACTGAGTGCATGTCCTCTGATCTGGGCCTGAATGTTCTTCCAACAGGAAAATCCATTATCAATGAAGGCGTGAGCCCCATACCTGTCTCTGGCACTTGTTGATACACCTCCAAAGTGGCGGCAAGTGAAACAAAAAATTGAGTCAGTAGACACCGAATATGATGTTGTAGATATATCTTTACATTTTGTGAAAAATCCTTCAATTGATATTTGTTTTCGTTTCAACTCTTGTTAGTCTGTTCGTTAAATGCAAACTAGCTAGCCTCTGATTTTTCTTCCTGGCCAAATCATTACGTTGATAAGCTTAGCTACGTAATACATAACACACACAAATGTGCAATACTAATACATACATACCTACGTAAGCCAGTCACTCCAGCCTCCTCTGTGCCCAAGCCACGGCCTGCTAGCAACTGGCTTGCTAGCCAACAGTCTGCTAGCAACCAGCCTGCTAGCCTCCAGTCTCCTTCACCTTTTGAGGGCACCTGGCTGGCAATATTCCCGGGGACTCGCGGAGGCCACAGGAGACGTGGTCGTCGGGGCTCCTGACGCCATTGGCAGCCGCCCAGCGTCATAGAATCTCCGCTGCTCAGCACCACAGAGTCTTCGCTGCTCAATGCTACAGACCAACCTACACCTGTTCCTGTTTCCCGATTGGCGGTCCGGCCGACTCCTGTTCCTGGTTTCCAGTCGGCGTTCCGGCCAGCTTCTGTTCCTGTTTCCCAGTTGGCGGTCTGGCCGACTTCTGTTCCTGGTTTCCAGTCGGTGGTCCGGCCAACTTCTGATCCTGATCCTGAGTCGACGGTCCGGCCGAGACCTGTTCCTGGTTTCCAGTCGGCAGTCTATCCTACATCAGTCTCTGCTGAGCTGCAGTAGTCTCTGGTCTCTGCTGAGCAGCAACAACCTTCGGTCTTGGCTGAACTACAGCGGCTCCCTGATCCAGTTCCCGAGTCGGTGGTCCGGCTGACTCCTGCTCCCCAGACCCGGTTGGTGAACCGGCCGACATCAGTTCATGTTCCTGAGTCGGTGGTCCAGCCAACATCAGTTCCTGTTCCCGAGTTGGCAGTCTGGCCGACCTCTGTTCCTGATTTCCAGCCGGCGGTTTGGCCATCTCCTCTTCCTTGTTCCCAGGTGGCAATCTGGCCAACACCTGTCCCTGCTGAGCTGCAGCAGCCACACGTCCCTGCTGTGCTGCAGCAGCCTCCTGTTCCTGATTCTGGGTTGGCGGCTCCAGCTCCTCGTTCCCGGTTGGCGACCTGGCCAACCTCTGTTCCTGTTTTGGAGTTGGCGGTCCAGCCGACCTCTGTTCCTGATTTCCAGTTGGCGGCCCGGCCATCTCCTGTTCCTCGTTCCCGGTTGGCGGTCCAGCCAACACCTGCCCCCCCCCACCACTTCACATAGACTGCCCTTTCCCCCCTTGCCTACCCTAGAGGTGTCGCTGTTGAAGCATTTTAATCTGAATTTCAAAAATGGATTTATTCCAAAGAACGAAAGAAGAAATTATAAAAATGACTGTGAGATTTGGTAATGGTTTATTTCAACCAATTATACTGTTTTCATTTAGATCTCCCTCTTGCCTCCTCTGCTTCTATGGACCAGTGATCAATCAAGACTGATCAATCATCTTTTCCACTGATCATGAACATAGAGGAAAATGAAGGCCTTTGGAGAATGCGGGCATCGATCCCGCCACCTCTCACATGCTAAGCGAGCGCTCTACCATTTGAGCTAATTCCCCTCTGCCTTGGTTGCCCCGTCAACCCCTCCCCATCATGTCCATGCCATGCCTTTCCAGACTTCCCAGGTGTACGTAAACATCCTGAAAGGTGACCTGGATCAGACTTTTAGCGAAAGATGAAAACCACAACAGATGAGATAGACGAGGCGGCTGCAGTCTCATTGCAGTCAAGTTTACTTAAGTGTTCTGTGTTTACATGTCAACAAAATAATGACATCAGTTTCTCCCACAGAAATGTTCTCGTCCTTGCTGATACACTGCCAGATGCACTGAGACTAAACAAATGTCTCGCAGTCCCCTTAATCGTTCACTGCTCGGAATCCTCCCTGAGCCAACACTGAGGTCTGATTGAAATGAAGGAAGAGGAATTCATCAATGTCCAGGCTTTCCAGGCCATTCCCCTCTACGCTGACCAACAGGTGTGGCTCCACCTCTCTCCTCAGCTGGTGCAAAAAGTCTCACCATGTTCTTTAACTCAATCATCTTTTCCACTGATGACGAACACAGAGGAAAACAAGATCTTTTGGAGAATGCAGGCATCGATCCTGCTACCTCTTGCATGCTAAGCAAGCGCTCTACCATTTGAGCTAATCCCCCTATGCAAGTGCTTAACTCACCCTATGTAAACATCCTGGAAAGTGACCTGGATTGGACTTTTACCGTTAAACGTAGACAATAACAGATGAAGTGGCCAAGTGGTTAAGGTGATACACTGCCACATGCACTGAGACTAAACAAATGTCTTGCACTCCTTAAGCCTCCACTGCTCGGGACCCTTACTGAGCCAACACTGAGGTCCGACTGAAATGAAGGAAGAGGAATTCACCAATGTCCAGGCTTTCCAGGCAATTCCCCTCTACGATTCTTGCCTGTACACCGTTCACCCTTTCCTGCATAACACTAGCGCCATCATAGCACTGTCCCACACATAGCTGCATGTCTATGTCTTGACTCATTAGCTCTTCACAGATAGCATTAGCCAGTGCTTCTGCACTAAGGTCCGTCATATGGTAGGTACCAATTGCTCGCTCTTTAATAATTCCACTGTGAACATAGCAGACGAAGATGGCAAGCTGTTCTTTCTTTGACATGTCTTTAGTTTTTTTAGTTTTGGATTTGATGTTCTTGTCACTTTCTGAAAGGACGTCGACAAACTCGAGGAAATTTCCCTTATTAGTAGAACTGTCCTCACTGTGGCCACAAAAAGGCAAGCCCTGTTGCCCGAGCAGGGCTGTAACTCGGAACAGTGCTTTCAAGTGTGCCGTTTTCTTGGACCTCTACAGCCCTGTTGGTGTCTATTGTAGTGGCAATTGAGTCAAATTTTCCAGAATTCACTTTTGTGAAGTTTGCCCATGCCACCACAGCACCCATGTGACGTTTACTGAGTGCATGTCCTCTGATCTGGGCCTGAATGTTCTTCCAACAGGAAAATCCATTATCAATGAAGGCGTGAGCCCCATACCTGTCTCTGGCACTTGTTGATACACCTCCACAGTGGCGGCAAGTGAAACAAAAAATTGAGTCAGTAGACACCGAATATGATGTTGTAGATATATCTTTACATTTTGTGAAAAATCCTTCAATTGATATTTGTTTTCGTTTCAACTCTTGTTAGTCTGTTAGTTAAATGCAAACTAGCTAGCCTCTGATTTTTCTTCCTGGCCAAATCATTACGTTGATAAGCTTAGCTACGTAATACATAACACACACAAATGTGCAATACTAATACATACATACCTACGTAAGCCAGTCACTCCAGCCTCCTCTGTGCCCAAGCCACGGCCTGCTAGCAACTGGCTTGCTAGCCAACAGTCTGCTAGCAACCAGCCTGCTAGCCTCCAGTCTCCTTCACCTTTTGAGGGCACCTGGCTGGCAATATTCCCGGGGACTCGCGGAGGCCACAGGAGACGTGGTCGTCGGGGCTCCTGACGCCATTGGCAGCCGCCCAGCGTCATAGAATCTCCGCTGCTCAGCACCACAGAGTCTTCGCTGCTCAATGCTACAGACCAACCTACACCTGTTCCTGTTTCCCGATTGGCGGTCCGGCCGACTCCTGTTCCTGGTTTCCAGTCGGCGTTCCGGCCAGCTTCTGTTCCTGTTTACCAGTTGGCGGTCTGGCCGACTTCTGTTCCTGGTTTCCAGTCGGTGGTCCGGCCAACTTCTGATCCTGATCCTGAGTCGACGGTCCGGCCGAGACCTGTTCCTGGTTTCCAGTCGGCAGTCTATCCTACATCAGTCTCTGCTGAGCTGCAGTAGTCTCTGGTCTCTGCTGAGCAGCAACAACCTTCGGTCTTGGCTGAACTACAGCGGCTCCCTGATCCAGTTCCCGAGTCGGTGGTCCGGCTGACTCCTGCTCCCCAGACCCGGTTGGTGAACCGGCCGACATCAGTTCATGTTCCTGAGTCGGTGGTCCAGCCAACATCAGTTCCTGTTCCCGAGTTGGCAGTCTGGCCGACCTCTGTTCCTGATTTCCAGCCGGCGGTTTGGCCATCTCCTCTTCCTTGTTCCCAGTTGGCAATCTGGCCAACACCTGTCCCTGCTGAGCTGCAGCAGCCACACGTCCCTGCTGTGCTGCAGCAGCCTCCTGTTCCTGATTCTGGGTTGGCGGCTCCAGCTCCTCGTTCCCGGTTGGCGACCTGGCCAACCTCTGTTCCTGTTTTGGAGTTGGCGGTCCAGCCGACCTCTGTTCCTGATTTCCAGTTGGCGGCCCGGCCATCTCCTGTTCCTCGTTCCCGGTTGGCGGTCCAGCCACTTTGGAGGTGTATCAACAAGTGCCAGAGACAGGTATGGGGCTCACGCCTTCATTGATAATGGATTTTCCTGTTGGAAATCCTTCAATTGATATTTGTTTTCGTTTCAACTCTTGTTAGTCTGTTCGTTAAATGCAAACTAGCTAGCCTCTGATTTTTCTTCCTGGCCAAATCATTACGTTGATAAGCTTAGCTACGTAATACATAACACACACAAATGTGCAATACTAATACATACATACCTACGTAAGCCAGTCACTCCAGCCTCCTCTGTGCCCAAGCCATGGCCTGCTAGCAACTGGCTTGCTAGCCAACAGTCTGCTAGCAACCAGCCTGCTAGCCTCCAGTCTCCTTCACCTTTTGAGGGCACCTGGCTGGCAATATTCCCGGGGACTCGCGGAGGCCACAGGAGACGTGGTCGTCGGGGCTCCTGACGCCATTGGCAGCCGCCCAGCGTCATAGAATCTCCGCTGCTCAGCACCACAGAGTCTTCGCTGCTCAATGCTACAGACCAACCTACACCTGTTCCTGTTTCCCGATTGGCGGTCCGGCCGACTCCTGTTCCTGGTTTCCAGTCGGCGTTCCGGCCAGCTTCTGTTCCTGTTTCCCAGTTGGCGGTCTGGCCGACTTCTGTTCCTGGTTTCCAGTCGGTGGTCCGGCCAACTTCTGATCCTGATCCTGAGTCGCCGGTCCGGCCGAGACCTGTTCCTGGTTTCCAGTCGGCAGTCTATCCTACATCAGTCTCTGCTGAGCTGCAGTAGTCTCTGGTCTCTGCTGAGCAGCAACAACCTTCGGTCTTGGCTGAACTACCGCGGCTCCCTGATCCAGTTCCCGAGTCGGTGGTCCGGCTGACTCCTGCTCCCCAGACCCGGTTGGTGAACCGGCCGACATCAGTTCATGTTCCTGAGTCGGTGGTCCAGCCAACATCAGTTCCTGTTCCCGAGTTGGCAGTCTGGCCGACCTCTGTTCCTGATTTCCAGCCGGCGGTTTGGCCATCTCCTCTTCCTGGTTCCCAGTTGGCAATCTGGCCAACACCTGTCCCTGCTGAGCTGCAGCAGCCACACGTCCCTGCTGTGCTGCAGCAGCCTCCTGTTCCTGATTCTGGGTTGGCGGCTCCAGCTCCTCGTTCCCGGTTGGCGACCTGGCCAACCTCTGTTCCTGTTTTGGAGTTGGCGGTCCAGCCGACCTCTGTTCCTGATTTCCAGTTGGCGGCCCGGCCATCTCCTGTTCCTCGTTCCCGGTTGGCGGTCCAGCCAACACCTGCCCCCCCCCACCACTTCACATAGACTGCCCTTTCCCCCCTTGCCTACCCTAGAGGTGTCGCTGTTGAAGCATTTTAATCTGAATTTCAAAAATGGATTTATTCCAAAGAACGAAAGAAGAAATTATAAAAATGACTGTGAGATTTGGTAATGGTTTATTTCAACCAATTATACTGTTTTCATTTAGATCTCCCTCTTGCCTCCTCTGCTTCTATGGACCAGTGATCAATCAAGACTGATCAATCATCTTTTCCACTGATCATGAACATAGAGGAAAATGAAGGCCTTTGGAGAATGCGGGCATCGATCCCGCCACCTCTCACATGCTAAGCGAGCGCTCTACCATTTGAGCTAATTCCCCTCTGCCTTGGTTGCCCCGTCAACCCCTCCCCATCATGTCCATGCCATGCCTTTCCAGACTTCCCAGGTGTACGTAAACATCCTGAAAGGTGACCTGGATCAGACTTTTAGCGAAAGATGAAAACCACAACAGATGAGATAGACGAGGCGGCTGCAGTCTCATTGCAGTCAAGTTTACTTAAGTGTTCTGTGTTTACATGTCAACAAAATAATGACATCAGTTTCTCCCACAGAAATGTTCTCGTCCTTGCTGATACACTGCCAGATGCACTGAGACTAAACAAATGTCTCGCAGTCCCCTTAATCGTTCACTGCTCGGAATCCTCCCTGAGCCAACACTGAGGTCTGATTGAAATGAAGGAAGAGGAATTCATCAATGTCCAGGCTTTCCAGGCCATTCCCCTCTACGCTGACCAACAGGTGTGGCTCCACCTCTCTCCTCAGCTGGTGCAAAAAGTCTCACCATGTTCTTTAACTCAATCATCTTTTCCACTGATGACGAACACAGAGGAAAACAAGATGTTTTGGAGAATGCAGGCATCGATCCTGCTACCGCTTGCATGCTAAGCAAGCGCTCTACCATTTGAGCTAATCCCCCTATGCAAGTGCTTAACTCACCCTATGTAAACATCCTGGAAAGTGACCTGGATTGGACTTTTACCGTTAAACGTAGACAATAACAGATGAAGTGGCCAAGTGGTTAAGGTGATACACTGCCACATGCACTGAGACTAAACAAATGTCTTGCACTCCTTAAGCCTCCACTGCTTTTGTGAAGTTTGCCCATGCCACCACAGCACCCATGTGATGTTTACTGAGTGCATGTCCTCTGATCTGGGCCTGAATGTTCTTCCAACAGGAAAATCCATTATCAATGAAGGCGTGAGCCCCATACCTGTCTCTGGCACTTGTTGATACACCTCCAAAGTGGCGGCAAGTGAAACAAAAAATTGAGTCAGTAGACACCGAATATGATGTTGTAGATATATCTTTACATTTTGTGAAAAATCCTTCAATTGATATTTGTTTTCGTTTCAACTCTTGTTAGTCTGTTCGTTAAATGCAAACTAGCTAGCCTCTGATTTTTCTTCCTGGCCAAATCATGACATTGATAAGCTTAGGTACGTAATATGTAATACACACATACAAACACTCAAAACGTGCAATATTAATACATACATACCTACGTAAATTACACACACACACACACACACACACACACACAGACCAACCTGTTCCTGTACACATATACATGTATATACTGTATACTGTATGTGTATATCTTTATTTACCACAGGAAAATTTGTTGAGCACAAATGATCAATTTTAAAGTAATACAAGTGAAATTAGTTTCTTAATTTTGGCAGCTGCCATGCCCCCCACCACTTTTTTAGAGAAAATATTAAATGTATACTGCAGGACACATCCAGGATGAATATGAAGGTCTAATAAAGGTATTTGGCAACCATTGTATGTAGACTGAGTTATAAATACATTTTTACATTTTTTTTTACAGGCTTTAGTGCAAATGCATGGTCTCTTAAAACAGAATCCATCTGTATCACTTATACTGAGTGCTGTTATCAGTGAAAGCAGGTGTTGTTTCCAGCTTCCTGTGAACACTGATAAGCTGTGTGCTATTGATTAGAAATGAGCTACAGAATTTCAATCTGACGTCTATCTACAAAGACCATTAGCATGGCATAAACCCTTAATTATAGGATTTGTTAAACAGAAAGGATTACACTACTTTACAACATTTCTTTCCAGTGACATACACACCGAAACTGGTTGTATGAACAAACCACCCCAAACATTTATTGGAACAAACACTATTATTTTGCCAATGCGGCTGTCTACACATTCCAGTACCATCACGTGTTACTGCACAGTATACTGTTTGTGTAAATCATTGACAGTGATGCACTCTACTATATAGTAGTGCTGTTGATGAAAAGGCACATATTACTGATTCATAATTATCATTTAATTTATCTCACCACTTTGTAATGTATATTCACACTGTTTATACAGTTTTTTTTATTGTGTTTAGCGCCAACTACAATATTTAATTTAGATGGCGGATAGAAGATTCTAAACTTAGAAGGTAATTTTTCTTTCAGAAGCTGGAACAGCATGGCTTTAATGTTGCATGTTTATTGCTCAGGGAAGGGAGGGTATCATTTAATTTCACCATGTAAAGACATTTACAAATCCAGGAAGTTTACTGAATCAAAACATTAATCAAAACTTAGTAGCTTAAAGGTTATGCAATAATTATGTACATAAGACAATCTTAAACCGGACAAATATAATTTTACCTGGATAAATATAATGATACCTGGGACAAATCGTGCAAAAAGAAGGAAACTTGATTCATTAATGTGTTGTTTATATGTTAAAAAACTAGAAAGTTAGGTTGTTTATTCATGGTGGCTATTGCTGTACTTGCTAAGAAAATAATGCCTTCTACACTAAAAAAAAATAAGTCAAGGGCTCCAGTCACAAGATCAAAAATTGCAGGGGAAGACTACAAGAGTGAAGACGCAATGGGAAAAAGGAAACAAATCTGATTTGAACAAAACTTTAGCTTTGACACTACAGACACAAACAATAGCAGATACCAGTGAGATAAAACAATTAATTGTGGAGCTGAAGGACTCCATCTCTGAAGACTTCAGGGCACATTCAGAAACTGTTTAAAGACGTTCTGCTGATGGTAAAGGAAACCCAAATTACCCGCACACATAGAATAGGCATATTAAAGGAAGGGGATCGGCTCACAAGACCAATCATTGTGCACCTCACGAACTATGACAGTAACAGAGAAGTATTAAAGGCAGCCTTGTCAAAGAGAGAGGGATGAGGAGGGAAACGAGAGAATTTTTTGTCTAAAAAAATAAAAAATTATGTATTTTGATTTCTATGTCCAGTGTTTATGTATGGGCTACAGAATATTTTTCATTATGTTTTCTCTGGTGGGTAGCAAGAAGTATACACACATCCAATAATATTTCAAATCAGGTGCAGGACAGAGACCAAATCTGGGACCAGAACGAGAATGTCCACACCGAAAATAGCTCAGAGTTGTGTTTATTGTTTTCAGTTTTTAACAATGACTATGTATATATTGAATGCATTTAAGTTTATATCACTTCATTTAATTTGTATGATGATGACTACATTGTGTTTAACCCTATCTCATTTGAACAGGGTGCTGGCAATGAACTCATTGTTTTCATGGGTTTTACATTGACTGGTTTTCTGTTCACTTTCAGTGGGTGCTACAACCCAAAACGGCCTTAGCTTACAGAAAAATTAGTATGACCCTTGGTCTGTATTTTCAGACAGGAACTTCCTGTGTGAACTTCCTGCATCTTCTTTTTATCTCTTTTTTTTAGCTTGTTCTTTAGCCAAGCCCGCTTTGAGTTTTTCAATTTCCCAGCAGAGCCCTATCTTGTTTTTTTTGTTTTTTTGCCATTGATTTGGCATTGTTATCTTTGCCTAAAACACAGTAAACATAATAATACAACATAGTTAATTCATGTGTTGTTATGCATGGAACAATGCAACTTACTGTAAGCTGTTATCAAATAATTCAATCCTACTATACTTGTCCTAACCTTGAGGGCACTGCCACTGCTTCCAGTTCAGGGGTGGGGGAGAGGGTATTGCTGTCCTTTTCTCCTTTCACCTCTCTTTTCTGCATAGCTGCACTTAGTGGCTGAGCCATTTCCTAATAAATATGTGTAAGTATTACTTTTCATCCATACAGTTTGTATAAATGTACTTATCCCACAGAGTTTATAAGTAGCCATGGCCATGCAGGCACTATCGTGAAATAAGCCCTTTCAGAGCGATAGAAGAGCCCCTCAGCTTCATGTCAGCAAACACAGTGACCACATGGCCATGTTATCCCTTACTTAAATTATATTGATATTTTAAACCACAAATATCAAAATAGCGTATAGTCATGCAGTCATTATCACAATACAAGCCCTTTCAGAACAATACAACTTAAGACCCCTCTACTTTGCTTACGGTCAACAAGCGGACAGTCTGGGCATTTTTTGCAACAGTGACCACATGACCATGTAATACCTTACTTAAATTATATGGATATTGAGCTAAGTTAGCTTTAGCACTGTGAGGGATCCAGATTTAGAAAGACTTGGAAAGCCACCAACTTACAGGGTGGAAAATGAGTTCAGGGACACACGGTAAATAATGAAAATGGTCAAAGATAATTATAGTTCTTATATAATCAGAGAGAGCTTAACATGGTCATAAATTATTAAAGACTCTTTTGAGTATTTTAGAATTTTATGGCTTATAGTTATTGTGGATGTTGATTACTTTGCACTGGGGACATGGTAAAATCGAGCGCATGTACCAAAATGGTCAGTAAAGTAAAAATAAAAAAAATTAAATTTTTTTTTAAAGAAAATATAAGGAAGTAATTCATGGGGATATAAATGTTGGACTTTTTACTTTACAAATTACAGACATGGCAGATTTGCACAGGAATAACATCACAGACGACCTCCGCAATTATTACAAATTACTAGAGGTCCCCAGGTAATACTAGTCCCATGTGAATAGGGCTTCATTCTGTACGTTACTTGTTGCTGTGTGCATTTTAATGTAAAGTGTTAAAAGTGGCCGAGCTGAAAAGACCAAATTCTGTTCTGTGGAGGAGCGGTGGACGGTGGAGGTCATACACAGAGCTTCTACCTAGCTGAGCATAGTCTTATCATAGTAAAACTATGTTCCAACAACATTGCTTGGCTAGACCTCAACCACTCATGCACTGAAGAGGCTCTCCTGTTATTCTGCCACGTGAAAAGTCAGAATATATTGCAGTTTCCTTCCTATAACAAGTGTTCAGTGAGAGCCTCCCTTCGTACGTTATACCTTCCGCTATCCAAAACTGATTCTGAGAAATAAAGTTTTTTTTTTGTCAAAGGACAAATAATTAAAACTGGCCATAACATTAACCTATCGTATTGTCATATGTGTCATTATCGTTATCAACGACACTTTTTTGCATTGAGAAATGTTGAGGATATCATTAAAAGAAAACTTTAACATGGGAACTGACAGTGAGGAAAATACTTTGTTCTACGTCCTCGGTTCTCCACTGGGACTGATGCTCACAGCATCTTATAGCACTGCAGTTGGGTTAGTATTGGAGCAAATGGACGGCCGGAGCAGTTGCTCTGAACATCTAATATTGCCACGGATGGGTTTACATTGGAGTTAGTTGAAAGCCCGGTGCGTCTCACACAGACGCTCAAGGGTATCTTCTGCTAAGGAGAGCTAATATTGGACATTCATCAGGTGGACACAAACACAACTCCAAATGAATACTAATTTTGCCCTATGTTTGCTAGGTGTGTAAGTATGCAACAGTTTGTTAATACATTAACCATACTATTTCAGGGCTGTGGGTCCGCTTGTGTGTCTGTTTGCTTGTTGAGTATCGGACTATAGCAACTTTAAGCAAAAATCCAGGCTTTTTAAAAATATCATACTGTGTCTACAAAGGCTGCGTAGTGAAAGCAGCACGTTAGCAGAGCAGCAGCAGCTTCAAGCTTCATCATACTCCAGGACGGACACGGAGAGCTGCAGACTTGCATGTGCTTCTATATGTACTGCAGTCGGGGGTCTGTGTACGCAGACACGTTCCACACACGTGCACTAGAAAACATGATGGCGACCTCTTGACAGCAAGAAGACAGAAGAACAGCTCCTTTTTCATTGTATTTGGCTGAAAAACTGAAAAAAATAAAACAGTGTGTGTGACTGCTTAACAAGAAAATGACCAAGGATAGGGAATACAGTGCATACATGCAGTACACGAAACAAGTGTCCAGTTTACTGTTCTAGCGCCTGCACAGTCTGTGCAGTCAGGCACAGTACTGTTGTGTAGGTTGTGGGAAATTTTATTCACCCAATGTGGTATAATATTGATGTATAATGGTGATCAGTATTGAATCATTGCAGGGTAAGGTCAGAGAGGTCAAAAAAATCATAATCAATATTACAGTATTATGTATAAGTCAATAAAAGTCAATCATATTGATAATGGTCAGGTAAAGTCAGGTAAAGTCAGGTTCAGTCATAATCATGATGTAGTCATGTGTTGTTGAATGTGGGCACAATCACAGAAGTCATGCATTCTTAATTAAGTGCAGCAGCTGGCAGTGGGAGGTTAGAGTGTATCAGACAAAGGAGTATTATTCTGAGGACAGTGGGAAAGAATCCTTGAGTGAAAACAAGCAGTTCCTCAGTTGATACAAAAAATAGTGTGGCCTAACAATGTAGCATGATCTATAAGAATATAACTGTATGATGAATCACTGGAAGTCGGAGAGTGCATAGCCAGGTGAAAACATCAGAGCCAGGCGAGCTGTGTGCACACAGACGATGCTAAGGAGCACAGTGACCTGCTAAAAGAACACAATGACCTTTAAGGAGTGTACACAAAATCAGATGTTATGAAAACACAGAGGAAACATGAAACAGAACTAATAAAAGCACGAATAGCAGAGAAAGGATGTTATGAAAAACACTGAGAGCTCCAGTAGTATGATTTCTTTTTAAAAAAAACAGACAAAGTCATGAATATACACCATTAGCTCATAATCAATGAGGTCAGGCCTTTAGGATGTGGGATTCACCTGGACTTTGACACAATGTTGGGAGCACAAAAGGAGGGGTAACAAGAAGAGTATGAACAGTTTGAAAACATCACAGAAATTAGGCCAAGGTCAGCAGGTGGTTACGCAACTTTGAGCCCACAGAAGGAGGGGTGAAAGGGGTGGCTATAAAAGAAGATGTGTGCGTTGGATTGTCAGTTACTTCATGGACTGACTCAGGTTTGTGTGTGCTTGTATGCTTGACTGTTGGTTGCTCCATGAACTAACTCGGGTTTGCTGTACTTGTTGATTTGTCAGTAAACTCTATTCATATTAGAACTCTTTTGACTCAGTGCTTATAGTGTGGTGAAGATCCTGAAGACATCTGGCCCATCTTTGGGATTTTTTCTACCACATTACAAGGTCACCAGCATTTTGGCAGTGCACAGAACCCAAAACACTGTCACTGTAGCTATGCATGCATGTAAAAGAGAGAAATAGACTACTTTGGTTTGCTGCCATGCATGTAAACTGGAAACCAAGCCGTTATGCAGCCTGTAGACAGCTGTATTGATTAAAATAGAAGCAAATCTGTTCTGTCAGATGTGTGTAAGATGAATGATTAAAACAATGCAGCTGAAAAACCTTCTGTGTAGACAAGCCTTTACTCTTAAAGAGGACACGTAATGAAGGATGTACAACAACACTGGAAGATTAAATATATAATCTTAAATATATAATCAACATTGGAATAGTTTATATTTTGGTATTTTTCCAACATAATTTGTGTTGTTTAAACTTGCCACTAAACATCAGAGTTTGTATGTTATGAGTGGTCCCAACCATTTATACGTTGTTTTCTTACTTACAAACATTAAGTAAATAAGTGATGATTCCCACAAACATTCTTAACTTGCACACACACACACACACACACACACACACACACACACACACTCCCAGAGAACAGAGGGTTTGTACCATGAATAAGCAATTGGGAGATAAGAGCAGAGTGGAGGGAAACAACTGCCCTGTATTCTATATTCCCTACAGAGACTGAGATAGTGGGGATACTTGTAGTCTCTGTGTATGTGTGTACTTTGGAGCATTTATGAGCACAAGTGTTTTATGTGCTTTTGTCTTGGTTGACTACACAAGATGTCTGCTGTCACACAATAGACAGAAAGACAGCAGTCTTGCAGAAGCCAGCCTAAAGTTGTGTCCCACTTCAGGGGCCACCTCCTTCACAGGTCTGCATGTCTAGAATCAATATATTACAACAGGCTGACAAAGTTGTCCCTCTCTAAGAGCTCTTCCAAACGTAGCCAGAAAATACAGTATATCCTGCTTTTGCTCAGGACACAACCTGTGAATGCTGTTTCTACATTAAACAGTTGATTTTAACTGTTGACATGGTATTGCAGTAATTTTAGCAACTGTAGTTTTTTTTGGTACCTTTATCCAGTTCATTACTTGGAAAATGTTGGACAATTCATATCAGAGGTAAGTAAGTTTGGGTAATGTATTAACATTTTTATAAGCAACAAAACATGTAACATCATTACTACATTGTGAATATTTGCATGTGCTGTTTAATTACTTTAAAATTGCTTAATATCATAAGACTGAGTTAATGGTTTTATACAGTAAATATTTGCATTGAAAGAGAAGGCTTGCATTTTAAATTTGGTTAAAAAAAACACATGACATGAGTTACCTCTTGTGTAAATTCCATGTGGATGGAACAACAACCCGACTGTGGTTCACTTCCAGTGTTTTCTGCCGTCTCAAGGTCCGCTGCGGCATTTTTCCAGGAAACACAGGCAACAGGGTGACACTGCGTCTCTCTCAGGTGTCACCCGTAGTGCCAGCTGAGGACATTGCATCCTGCGACAGGCCACAAACATTTCATCTGCAGCACATCAGTGCACTGCGTCCCTGGTCAACCATGTTGTCAGATCAAACATAGGTTTAGAAGATGTGTTTGATCTTTCCTGACCATATTGTGGAAAGTCAGGATGGCTTTGACAACCATCACTTTAGCCTCATATCTTTAATCGTGAGCAGCTTTCATAAGTTGAGGCATAAAAAAACTCTGAGAAAGCAGCTGTGTAAAGTAGTGTTGTTACAGGGTTATTAGAGAAGAACTTCTGTGTTGTGACCTTGTGAGTGAACGTGTAAATCCTACAGTTAACAGAATTGTGAAGTCTGCCAGAAATGTACTTAATATTTTAACTTTAGTGTTTGTTGTAATCATGTCATTTCATTAATTAAATCTTTATCAACACAATTAGATCATGACAGCCATTTTACAATGCAATATGAAAACAGAATATACTATTATGTATATGTATATAATAATATATATTATTATGTATGGTAAGTTCATCTTAAATATTATGAATATTACTGTTACTATCTAGTATTTTGTTAGTATTTTGATATTAAAACTCGCATTTTCAATTTATCCAAGTATCCTGTATCATAAATTAATGTCTGGCATTTATAACAAACCAATCAGCTTGAAAATTGGTTCAAAATTCAGCAATTTCAATTGTGGATGGACCTCCTGCCTTGATAGACATGCATTAGGAGGCACGGCTTCCCTGTACCAATATGGCAGCCGTGTTGACGCATCACTGCAATAAACAGCAGTGGCCAATGTATATCTACAAGTGCTTATTAGCAAACGTTTGCATGCTAACATGCTAAACCAAGACCGTGAACATGAACGTTATACCTTCTAAGCATCATATTAGCATTGTCATTGTGAGCATATTAGCATGCCGACTTTAGCATTTAGCTCAAAATATCGCTGTACCTAAGTAAAGCCTCTCTGAGGAGCTAGCAAGGCTGTAGACTCTTGACAGACTAATAGTACATTTTACTACTTTTAGGTCACCAAAAAAGAAATTAATAAAATAGTATTTCTGCACCAGAATTTTCGAGGATATTTTAATTTTAAAGGATTTGAAAAAGCACCTTGGACCTTCATGTTGGGAGGTAAAATGGTAATAGTTTATTTTAAAGGCCTGTCATTTTTCAAATAATTTCCTCGTGACTTTCCTTTCCCCCCTTTATTGGAAAAAAGAGACAAAGTTATGAGACAGTTATTTTAATTAGAGTTTAGTTAGTTGACTTTATAAGCAGTTAGAGGAATAAGCAGTTGCTGATTTCGAGAGGAAGGAATAAATAAAATATGAAAAATCGAAATAATTTTGGAGGGGAGGCGTCGGGAGAATTTTGAGGAGGAAGAAGACAAACCTTTCCTAATTGGAAACACAACCGGTGCCCCTGTTTGTTTTCACAGCAGCATTGTTGAACTGGTTTGTGCCTTCGACAGCGTTAGGTTAGGAGGAGTTTTGGGTTGTTCTTCAGGGTTGAGGTGGTGTCCTCAACGTCCTGATACCCTCGTGTGTGTGTCTGTGTTTACGTATATGTTGTACAGATTCAGATTGTGTGTTTGTATAGTGTTAGCAGAGAAAGTCAAGTTGAGTGTGTGTATGTGTGTGTGCTTGGGTCTAAGTGTGTGTGTCTATGTCAGATAATGGTATTAGGCTGACCCTCAGCTTGTGAGGTGAATATCAATTCACTTGCTGCAGTCATCTTGAATTCCATTTAAGAGTAACTCCCAGTGTCTAGCTCGCTCTTATTCAGATTACACGCGCACGCACCCAATCTTCAAACATAAGATGGCTAGAAGCATGCTCACTTGCAGAGTTATTCTAACACACACATTTAAAAAGACATTGTAAATGTCAGATTTTTGTGTCAGTACCTCAGAATCAAAGAGGGTTTCTGCCATTTTGCAACAAGAACAAATCTGTCATAGAGAAAAAGCCACAGAGGCTATTAATCAAGATGATCTTGGTTTCTCATGGTTACTATTTGTGTTGTTATTGTACCTACCGCATATGAAAAACCCTGCTGGACGTCAGCTAGTTCATGTGAGGTTTAGTCAGCTCTGTTCTGTCAACAGATCGTGTGATGTGACACAATTGCAACAGTACTACAGTACTTAATGTTTCTTATTCATATTAATTTGGCTTAAGTGCACAGCATGGGCTGTTGTATGGAGAACTGTATATTACATATATATTATTACATTATTATATTATATTACTAGTAGGGGGACTAAAAGAAAATCAGCAGGTGGAGTCGGGACGAGCCTCAGTAATGGTCAATCACATTAGCTCCTCTCATCCCACATAAAAGCAGCAGACAGTTCCTTAATGAGCTGGGAGAAGAGTCCAGGACTGCTTTGTCTGAGGTAACTGATGTTGCGCAGTTCCAGTCCTGTTCACACAATAATGCCTCTATATGGCAAGTACTGTGAGAACAGCAAGTCTGGTATGTTGTTCACATAACTGCATAGACAGCTGCTCATAGTAATCATTTTTACCAGAGGAAATGGTGCTTGGAGTTTGGCTTTAAGAAAATAACGTCTTTTGAGGTCTTTGATGGCTAGGATGAATCCTGAGGACTTGTGCTCAACTACAAATCATTTCATTGTTCTTGTAAATGTAACACAATCTCAATATACATTAGAAATAAATTCTGAAGAGATCTACTGTACTGGGTGCCTGATATATGTGCTTTTAACAGCTTGAATGCATAGACAAGAGGTTGCGAACAGCTTTGTTCACATACTTGCCGGTGTACTTTGCTAATACTTTTAATCTTCCAGGTGCACACAGAGTTTGGATTTCTGGCACACCTTTACCTACTTTAAAGCTGTATGGAGAAGGGAAGGTTCTTTGTAATGTGTTGTATAATGAGCCTGATTAAGGCTACAAGTAGAAACGTGTTGGTCTCACAATTAAGTTGTTGTTTATACTACAAATGTTGCTTTAATTTTGTCCTCTCAGGATGAAACATGGATGGTAAATAGACTTCACTTATGGCGCTTTTCAACCTTCACAATTCCCAAAACCCTTTTACAGATTGGTCTCATTCACCCATTCACACACACATTCACACACCAATGGCGACGGAGCTGCCATGCAAGGTACTGGCCTCCATCGGGAGCAACTTAGTCTTGCCCAAGGACACTTTGACATGTGGACAGGAGAAGCTGGGGATCGATCCGCCAATCCTGGGATTAATGGACGACCCGCCTCCTGAGCCACAACCGCCCCCCTGTTGTTGTGGTGGTTGTGCACAAAGCAAATTTAACTGAAGAGGAAAACAAGCTCTATTAGTTTCTCTTTATAACTTTTCTCCATTGTTGTTGTTGTTGTTGTTCAGAGCCTGACACTGACCTTACTTCAATTCCTCATGCACTGCCTCCATCATTCATGAACGTAACTTGTGCACGCATAGTCATAATCAACACTCTGAAGGAACACAGGATACACTGGAGAGTCATTATGCACATGCAATTGTGTAGTTAAAGCAAGTACATCAGACCTCTCTTCAGCCATGAAAATGGCACAAACTGCCTGCATTTGCACTACAGCAAATGACCTATTGACTGACTGACCAGTCACTTCCACCCTTTCAGTCCTACATTCTGTAGTAGGATTACACATTTGGACAATATCTGTTTATGTAGTTTGACCTTGCTGCTACATAGTTGTTATTGATTAGAAAATGCTTCAACTATAAAGGAGATAAAAAAATCCTTTTCTTAAACAGACAATGGGTCCAATATTTGTCTTCCAGACAAGAGCTTTGTTCAAAGGCTGCAGACCAAATGTCTCAAACCAATACTATTATGGCACTGAGCCTGAATGCAGCTGCCAACTCTACTGCCAGTTAGAAAAAAAACTAATCACAGAAACACATGTTTTCTTTTTTCATTTGACCTTTGCCCTTTTGTCCATCGGCTATAGCTTGTCAAGAAAGGAAAGCAATAAGAACAAATACTTCTAAAAGCAATTGTCGGTAAGCACTTTGGCTTTGCTACAGAAGTTTAAGAATGGAACAAGGGAAAATTATGAGGTTGGGTGAAGTGGGAAAAATAAATACTGAAAATAACAGGGCAAGGACAGTTGACTGGTGTGAAAGAAAAGAAAGGAAAAAAAGGAAGAAAAGAAACATTTACATCTCAGTATGTAGGTCTGGTGTCTAGAGTGTGCTCATCATAAATAGTTTACTTCTTGTTATATAATACAGTGCTGTTTTTGTGTCATATTACACACACGCACACGCACTCTTCCATCACAGTCCCATTCACTCAGCATTTCCATGTGAACAGATGTAGTGCAGCACAGAAGGCCTGTGTGACTCTACTGTCATCTTCTCATTAATACACAAGTGTTTGTTTGTGTGTTTAATCCGAGTCATGTGCGCTCCACTGACTGCACTGTTTAGCTCCCCTAAACAAAGACTAAACAAAGTTCTTCCATTAAAGCACTTTTGTACAAGCTGACATTTAGATGTGTTTGTCTCTTCTGATGTTTCTGTCTCTCTGCAGTTTGTAGCCCTTTTTAAACAGAGATCCCGCAATAAAGAAGACCCGTCATTTCACCAGCTTTGCTTATTTACAATGAACAAATAATGTCGGTTGCCTTAATGCAGCCCCAGTGTGTGATTTTAGACAGTATGCCGGTGTTCTGGAAGCAAAAGAGGTGTGACGTGTAAAGGCCAGTTCAGACCAAAGATTCGCGATGAGACAAAACTGTTCAGCGGTGTGAATTGGCCCGTCTCAGCTCGACTCAAGCCGGCTGATGGCGTTGCCTGAGACTCAGCTTGTCCAGTTGCCAGCGGCTGGTTTTAGAACGTAAGGCACGTCACCAGTTTCAACAGCCAGTCAGCTCGTAGCGAAGTCAGCTGCTCATCTCGACCCTCTCCTTTTTTTATGTTTTCGCTGTTTCATCAATACTAGAAATAAAACTGTAGCAAGTAACTCACTATCACTATCCTCATTCATATTTTAAGACACTACAAATGATATCCAGCTACAAAAAAAGCCTGAAAAGCCAGCAGTTAGAACAGAAGTACAAAGAGTTGTTGCTATGGAAACAATAGACCGTCTAGTCTAGTCTAGTCGGTGGTGTAAAGGTTGCAGACCTGGCGCATTGCAAGTAGTTGCAAGTTTCAACTCGTCTTGTCGCGAGTCTTTGGTCTGAACTGGGCTTAACACAACAGCGTCAGCATTAAGTGTGATGTATATCATACGCGCCGTTGATCTTGTCCTCTGCTCGGAGGGTAAGGAGCTCCCGGACCTCGTTGTCTCCCCAATTTGCAGACATTTTCAGATGCTGTAGGTTAGCTGCTGACTTCTTCTTCTTCTTTGAGTTAGCTGCTAACTGCTGCTTGCTGCTTTTTAAATCCCCCGGTGGTGGGTCGCTCACATAACACGTCTTCAAAACGCCACACCCCTGTCCTGGCCTGACGGCTCTCCCATTCACACCGACGTCGATTCGGCTCTGTTACTACCACTGCTGCCAGCTTAATGGCGGAACAACAGTGCCCCCCCATTCCATGTTTGTATGTTTTATACAGACAGCAAGGCGGAATAACATTCCTGCCTTGAACAGGCTGCATTAAAGGGGCTAATGACTCTTGTCATCTTTGCCTTAGAAGGTTTTCAGACAACTCATCATGTCATAGTCCTTCAGGGGACTCAGCACGCCACACAGCAGCCCTGTTGGGGATCCTTAGCTGTTGGGAAACACCTGCTGTGTATTTTTAAAAGTCTTATTTGGCTGTCTCATCAGAACATAAAGGAGTGATTTCCTTAATTTTTTTAAATTGGCCCATGTTTCTTTGTTTTATTTAATGTCTTCCAACTACTTTCACAGCAATATGATTACACAATATGGGGCTTTTGTTGTGTCACTTGGCATCTGACTACCTGAGCTGCAGTTAAGAAGGGGTTCCGCTAAGCATGCTAAGTTGGACCTGATTGCTCTGTCAAAATATGTTGACCTGGACCACAGTTAAACTGGTGTTAAATGTATGATGAAGTTACCTTATCAGGACATATAAGTCCTGTTATTGTCCACGTCACTTGTAGAGTTCCAATTTGATTCATTCAACAGTGTCCTCTTACTGTCCAACCACCAAAACCCAGATGAGAGAAGCTCTGATTTGATCAAAATGTTAAAATGCTCATCTGAGTCGCCTTCAGTTATTACCGTGCGCTCACAGTGTTTAAGCTTCACAAGCAGTAGCAAGTGATTTTCAGACTTTTTCTTCCCCAATTTTGCCTCTTGGGCTTCATACAAGCTGCCCTACCTTCAGATTGTTGTTGCTGTATGCTGCTTGTGAGGTAGACTGCAGACACTACTCAGGGCTGAAAACTCCAGCTCCTCTTAAAAAGTGAATTTTGCTGTTTTTATTTGCAGATAATTCTCCTAAAAAGACACTACTGTAGAACTGATCATCAATCAAAGTAAAAATGTAGTGAAAGACAGAGCTCTTCAGCGCTTTCCAAAATGTATCTAAAGTTAATATGAGGCTTCAACAGTCTGAGTTAGACAAATCAAAAAGTTGGTATTCTTTTCTAGGCCAACTTTGTGCAAACGAACAAACAGTCTCAATGGAAACAGTAGAATTTTACTAATAATCTCTTTCAATGCCTTAATGTTTTTCCTTAACTAAGGAAACCTTTTCCCTAAGGTGAAATTAAGCCTTAAGTGTCATACTTAAGGAGAAAACTTACGGTGTTTTGTGTAACTGGCTCCTGTGCTGTAGAACTGAGGCAGCTAAATGGAATGCAGCCTTCATTAATGTTAATAAATTCACCTGTGTCTTTCCTGTATATCATGTCAAAATGTCTGCTGTGAGAACAGCCTATTGGCAGCTCAAGTGGTTGCTGACATGCAGCAGTGTTAACAGGCTGAATAGGTGGGGCTATTTAAAAATAATGAGCTGTTTGTGCATCATCCATGTCAGATACTGATATGATGAACCTTTATCACAGCTAAACATAATGTTATTTAAATTCACATCTTTATTTTTATTTTATTTTTTTAATTTACCCAGTACTCCCTGCAAAGCAGTATTGACAGTGAGCAGATGATCCTTTTAAAGTAAATTGAGTTGATATTTCAGCTCACATTCAATTTCCTGCTGCACAAGAAATAATAAAGCGTGAAATTTGCTATAGATTGTTTTATTAGTGTGTTGTGAAGAAAGCAGAAGATACTGTATGTTCTATAATACAGCAGGGCTGCATGCAAAAAAAATATTTTGATCAACATCAGTAATCTATGGTCTTAATAGTTGACTTTCCATTATTTAGAAAGCATCCATCCATGGTGCAGAGAAGGGGTATTTACAGAAACAAGATTAAAAGCCTGCACTTGATGAATAAACTTCAACAACTTCGCAGCCTGCTGGTTCAGTTTGTGTGTTAGAGGCCCACAGTATTCTGGCGGGAAACACCATTAACAAGTACTGAAATATGTAGTAGGTGTAGTTCACGTCTGAATCGCTGCCCATATCTCTTTTTTTTCAGTGAGTCATAAAACTGTGGTGTTGTGCTCATTGACAGCTGCCTCCCCTGTTGGAAAAACAGCAGAGCAATCAGAGCTTTGTAGGCACGATTAAGAATGGGAATTGTCATCTTCCTGTGCCAGAAAACTCTAAACAGTTGCAGGGGGGGCTCAGTGAATGGAAGTGAAAAAATATTACTATACTATACTATAAATATTAGTTATTACATTAGTTATCCAAAGGAGATCACATAGAATAGCCTAAATTTGTGTGATTTGGTTAAAGTGATAGTTCAGCGATACAGTAGTTTTGGGGAATTGTACTGTTTTTCTAACTTTCCCAGAGTCATAAGCTAATGGATGCCTTAGGACAGACCTTTTTTATGTATTTGGTGTAGTCTGAAGCAATTTTAGGCTATCTTGGCTCAATTGTTGAGTGTCTATGGGATCAGATAACATAATCATGATCCCATAGTCATCCCGGAATTGAGCGAAAGTAAGCAAAGGGGTGAGGGGGCGCCTTTTCCTAATATTTGTCTGAGGGAAAGCCCACAGTCTCAGACTTTGAAAACTTTGAAAACCCCTGCCTTATGTAATTCCTACATTTTGTTTTTATATTCCAATATGTTTCTTAATGATATCATAACTTTATTCTGTTGTAGCTAACTCATTTTATATATTTTTTCTTATGTTATCAGTATAATATCACAGGGAGTGTTTTATTTGTAAAGTAACATATCCTTTTTGACATCTGTTGTAGTTAATTTTGCCAACTCAGTTTGTGCTTCATGAGCAGAGGTTCTCTAAAGGGAAACTCATACAAACCACATGTACAACTGTATTTTACAACTCATTCAGTTTCATGAATAATGCGCTCTGGTGACTTGACGTCTTTCTGGGCTTGTTTACATTGGTCATGCTCTTTTTGTTTTGAGGACATTGAGGTTATGTCTTTAGTATTTTATATCTTATAGTTCTATCTAAGATTTTCTAGCGGATTCCAGTATTTTTAGACTCAGTATGTTTCAATTTGACTACTATTGGTCCCATAAGTTAATGCTGTAAATAAATAAAGCCTTTACCATTTCTGCCAGAATTGTATTCCTGTCAGTGTGGAGAGGTAACAATATTGACCTTGATATTGAACAGACTGAAACATTGTAAATGTTTGACCTCTGTATTTCAAAAATTCTGGTTAAGGCTCAGGCATATTGTACACTTTTTGCAGCCACTTTTATTGCTCCAGGCAGGTGTGTGAACACACTCTAACATAGGGTATTAAAGAGATATACAGCATGTGCACTAGCCCATAGTGTTATATCCTCAAGTGGTCTGTGTTCTCTGCTGGAGGTCAGAACAGTTACCATGAACCTCTTAACTCTTGCCCTCAATCTCTTGACAGCATGTAGAGAGAATTGTCTGCCTTCACAGTTATTTGTCTGGCATGATATACTGTATCTTGTTTGCTTCAAGAAATTGAAAATGTCAGAAACAAGTGTAATACATATTTTAACCTTAAGCCATAAATATGTATCAGTCTGTCACATGCACATACAAAGGCTTGTAAATCATATATGGAGCCCAGGGAAGGCGCTGTGGCAGCTCCACAACTCACAATCTAATTAAGCAGATATTCTGCAGAACATTCATTTTATAACCACAGATTTGGAGTTGTACTGTAATGTGTTACAAAGGGAGACGTCTGCAGCAAAGGCGGCTAATTATGGTATCTTGTGTTAGTGAACACAAGTGTGTGTGTATCCCAACAGCTGCCATGATGTTTTGCCTGTGTGCCATAATAGCTCCTGCTGTTGCTAAAGGGGATGAGAGTGTCAACAGGCTTCAGCCCACAGATGCTGATAATTATTGTTCTCTGGTAGCAACTGTATCAACGCACACAGATACACTGATGGATACTAAAGTTTGTACATACACATACTTTGATACATTCACACACACTGGCATACAGCTATGCTCATGATGTTTTTTAGGCATACATTCCTCTCACACATATTACAACACTACTGACACTGTCATTTTAAGGCCAGTTCAGACCAAAGACAAGACGAACTTGCAACTACTTGCAATGCACAGGTCTAAAAAGTTCTGAAACCTGCCAGTTTACACCTATGTGACTAGACAAGACAGTGTATCGTTTCCATAGCAACGACTCTCTGTACTTCTGTTCTAACTGCCAGCTTTCCAGGCTTTTTTTGTAGCTGGATATAATTTGTAGCATCTTAAAATATGATTGAGGATAGTGATAGTGAGTTACTTGCTACAGCTGCATTTCTAGTATGACGTGACAGCCACTGGCAACTTGACAAGCTCAAGTCACAGGCAACGCCATCAGCCGGCTTGAGTTGAGGTTCCCGGTTCACACCGCTGAAACTTTTCCCTGCAACTTTCTAAAACGATTTCGTCTCGTCGCAAATCTTTGGTCTGAACTGGGCTCTCTCTGGTACAAACTTCTATGTATTTACTGTTCAACTTATTTATCAATTTTTAGATATAATTAACAGCTGACCAGCTCACAGACACCCATAACTACAAGAGGATTGCTCTTTTTAATCACTTTGCTGATTGAAAATCGTCTCGTTCAATTCAGTACAAAGATTCATGGTCACTAATAATGTAGTTCATTAATTTTTTTTTTTTATAAACTATGCAATCACATCAGTGTTGCTGCTTCTGACTGTCTTCGGCATAGTCTTGCATTCTAAGTTCAGCCAGTTGCTGGTTCAAACCATTTTGTTCAGTTCAGTACAAAACTACTGTAGGCCTAAATATGTAGTGTTTATAAGGTTAATAGCCCAGCAACAACCAAGTTATTGCATCATGATGATGTTTCTGTGGTTTCTGGTTGTCCAGTAAGCTTTTATGGGATGACATTGTTATCTATGTCACTGCTAAGCTGGCAATAGTCAAGTGTACATCCAAATTTAGTGCAAAATCAAACCAAATGTCCAAAAAATCAGCAAAAGAAAAAAACAATGTGTTTCCATCCCCTGGAGTTGGGTGCATCAAGAGAAACAGCTGGTGGTGTTAATTCTCCAGTCTGGTGCCATTAAACCACTGCATGTGCAAAACATGATGAAAATATGACATTTCTGTTTTTGTTAAGTTTAGGCTCAAGGGACCCCAGAAAGCAGAACACAAACTCAGCCAGTTCAAACAGACTCAAAGGTTTATTGTAACAACAATGGTGACAGAGATGCGCCAGGAAATCCCAGTGATCATTGGAGCTAGGGCAGGCAGGGCAGAGCAGGCTGAAGGCTGGACAGGCAAGCAACCGGGCAGATGTAGGACCTGTAGCACAGGAGAACAGGAGTCAGGAGTAGAACAAAACACTGGAAGCAAGACTAGAGAACTAGACGGCCTAGTCGCAATTACCACACAGGTGAACGGAACGATCTGGCGGAGATTGGAGAGCTGAGCTGGGTATTTGAGTACTGCGGGGATGATTACTGGATGAGCCTCAGCTGTGCAGGGGAACCGGCGGAAGCAGGAACCTGAAGGCCACGCCCAGGCATAGACAAACACAACACAGAGCGACAGACAGGAACACAGGGAGCAGGGAAAAACAGGATAACAAAAGGGAGGGAGAAGGGGAGCAGCCCTAACCATAACAGTTTTACAGTCTCCTCATCGCTCCACACAGATCTGATGTTTGTTCTGACTCAGGTGACCCCTGAGCCACCCCTTAGTTATGCTGCTATAGGCCTAGACTGCCGGGGGACTTCCTATG